>JABASI010003174.1:0-17274 GCA_019776505.1 Tomocerus nigrus | reverse complement strand
TACTCTTAGAACAGTTAAAGTATGCGTATAGAACATCTAAATAGAAATTCCTACTCGTTATATCTAAGGACAAAGCATTAATTTGATAATTTAAGTGTAGAAGATATCAAATGTCTTTACACAGCATAGTATTATTCCTATAGTATATAAGTATGACTTAGTTTTACTCACTTGGCATTTGTGAACTAGAAAGTAGATAGATAGTGAATTGTAATGCACTGACTGTATCATCGCATTATTGTGCCGTCACGTCATGTTTGTGGAGGGTATCATTTCAATTTTCAATTGATATCTCGGAAGGGTTTGTTATAAAATCTTAAGATTGTGGTACATCATCGTGAACATTATGTATGAATGGGAAAACATAGTTGAAATCAATTGCAAAATCTACTTTAATTTTATACAATGAACATTGATTTATTTCCTGTTCTTCTGGCATGACATCTCATCTTTTGTATTTAGTTTGTCATATCCATTGACGTTTTTGACTTTGATGTGTTAATGTTAGTATTTATGAGAAGGACGTACCGTGATATGTGAATTTTACAGATAGATAAGTGTGGTAGAGTAAGTAGATGGTAAGTGTGTTGTGAAGTATGTGGATAAAAGTTTTAAGTTGCCCCATTTTTGGCTAGCATGATATAGCACGGTATTCGGTATATGCCTACTGCCTACCACCAGTAACAGTGTACTTGTGTGTAAGTAAGTTCATTGTTCGTAAAACATGTCTATATTATTGTAGTATTTCATTTTTTCAATTATGTAAATAATATATTCTTCTTTATTAAAGTAAATGAAAGGAAAAGGGTTCTTTTGACACATACAGTCATTACATGTCATTCAAACTATCACATCACAAGCCAAAGGAACGTCCTCCTTGTAGGATTCTTTAATGTAAACACATGTCAATGTCATGCAATCTTCCCTTAATGTGTCTGTCTCTGTTGACTCTGCATGCTTTGCTTCCATTCTATTCAATTTTCATATTAAGAACTCCGTCCGTCCAACACAAGACAATAATACATGCACATGGAAAACGAGTTTGCAAAAGAAAACATATTAATGTAAAACGCATGTGAATTTATTATCTGGAAAATTAAATCATAGCTTTTATCTTCCTGCTCTTGCTGTAGGCATCTTTTTATCTTTCCCTCCACTGTGCATTTATCTTAATAAACTAAGCGTAGTGGTGAGCATTCCATTAATAATACGATTATAGCCACACGGCACTTCTCACACTGAAAATAAAATATTTTTACAACTGGCTAATGTTATTACGTTACGCATAAGGTAGGCATTACTTTAATTTACTATTATAGCACCAGTTCAGTAATGTGCAAAGATACAGGAATATATAGAGGCATTTGCCTGTCAGACTCGGAGAATAAAGAACAGAATAGCTTCATTTGACAATCAGCCGCAATGGATGCAAGGAGTAGTGGTAATACATAAAAATCTAATATTTTCCTTTGCCATTATGCATCTCTACTGTTTATTATCTGACAATCAGCCGCAATGGATGCAAGGAGTAGTGGTAATACATAAAAATCTAATATTTTCCTTTGCCATTATGCATCTCTACTGTTTATGAATGTTACCTTTATTATCCTTGGCATTTTTCTTAGTCGAACCGTTTGTTATTTTACATTTATGATTGTATTGTTAATCTGCGTGGTGTGATGTGCACTATCTTTTTGTGCATCATTCTCCCTATATGACATCTGATTATAATTATCTATCTTGAGTCCCTTCTCTTTTCTAGGCCCACACTTCTCAGAAAGGAAAAGTGTAAATTGACTGCTGTGATAATGAAAGTCTCGTAATGATGATGAGATTAGAGAAGAGAATCTTTGAGCTTGTCCTGGCTCAGCTGGATTGGCCTGGCATAGCGTGGGACCGTATGATCATCATCATCATGATTCTTTCTGTGTATAAGTAATTGTTCCTACATTTTTTACATATAATCTCTACACTGGTCAATACACAACAATTGGTACAGATATTACTGGTATGTATGTGTCTTGCACCTGCATATTATCACATCTTCCACTTACTTATACATGAGAATGCACAAAAAACTGATGTATAATTATTTGACTTTACATAATATGATAACGTTTTACGAGTACAACTCTCAATGTTATCTTATTTTTCATGTTTCTTTTTTATTAGCACTCAATTACTAATACACACACATGGATATATTTATACCCGTACACTAAGAAAATTGCTATGCATTTTTGGCAAACTCACTTCTAAAGTTGAATACTAGACTTTCTTGGAGCTTTGGATATTATTATTCCTGTTTTGAATGTACTTGTTTATTATAATTAAATTTTCTATCAGATTTAAAGCATGGTAGTATAATGTCATTTTTTCTTCTGAAAGTAGGAATGTTGTAGTACCTACTTATTATGGTATCATATTTACTGTTTTACTTGCATAGATAACGATTACGTTGCAATTTTTATCTACTTGTTAGAGTACAGAATAATATTATCTGCACATATTTATTAGATTTTATTTTTACTTGCGTATAATGCATTCAGATTCAGAGGTAAACGAACAGTGCATTACAATAAAAGAGTTGCCACGCCAGACTAGACGAGACCACAACTGGAAACGTAAACTGCTAAACTAAGGGAAATAATAATTGAGAAGACGTTTATAAAGAAGTATACAGAGCTAGCCACTTAAAATGTGGCGTGGCTCTATCCGTACAGTTCCATTATTTTCTAGTTATTTACTTGAAGCAAATACCCAAAAGGTAAAATGTGGGCTTGGACATAAATATTAGATACACACAATAATAATGCAAAACATACATTGGCAAATTTAAAATCCTTGTTTCTCATCTTTGCGTTTGTCATTCTAATGGAATTTGAATTCAGTAATACTATTCAGTAGTATGTATTGGTTATTTAGCTGTTTCTTAGCTGGCTATAGCACAGATAGGGTTTCTATATGGGAGAGCTACTATTGTGTTCCGTCTGAGTTATTTCACTGTGTCTTTGTGTGTTTGTAAATGCAAAGCCAGCTCTCAACCGATGAATTACGAGCATAGTTTCAGTTTTGAGATGTGGAGTGAGTAATATCTTTTACTACTAACTAACTTTGCTTTGTACAGCTACAAAAGTCAGGTACCCTTATCTGTGCATCTTATTTTCATCCTCTCTCGTCCCGTCCACTCTCCACACACATATATTATTATTTCACTTTGTGAAGTGGAAAGAGCAAAGAATCTTTCAATTGCTAAAGTTACACAACAATATACCATAACCATAACATATTATACTGTTTGGTTTGTAATGTTCTATGTGTATATGCTTAAACTTAGTTTATGTATTATGTTCTATGAATCACGTATACATAAAGTAGGGATGTTGCTTTCTTAATATACTATGACGATATGCGTAAGAATTTTTCATACAAAATCCTTGTACAGTGTTGTACTTATATTATAAAAGAAGGTTTTCTGAATTTTCATACAATGCTTGCATAATAATATGGAACAATAACGCTTAATATCTTTTTTACTCGAAAATTATTCAACGATTTTATTGATTTGTTAGATTCTGCAAAGGAACTAGTCAGAATTAATGATCCTAGAATGAAACGGAGGACTTTTAATTAATATTTTTACAATTCCATGTACGGTATTGCGGTGACAGATTATTATTTCAATATTAATTTGTAAATACATACTATACGTACCCAGTAGCGTTACCAATTGAGGATGCTTTTAGGAGTTGACATACTTCTAGTACAGAAAGGACAAATATTATTTAATGTAGTCGTATGTCGTATATGGAATAAATGACACTATTTGTAAACCACAGAGGATGTCTCATTGGAATCCATTATGTTTCTATTGCAGATGATAATTAGTTTAGCACCTTGATTAATGAATCGTAAGGTGGCAATGCAGTGTGCATTGTGTAGGATTTTATTGAAGTGAAACGTAGGTACTAATTGCATAGCCATATGTATTTCGGTGGGATAGTCCAGAAGATTTATCATTTAGACAGGGCAGGCAGCCCACTGCCCACTTATACAATGTCTATATATAAAAGAAAGGACAGAAAATTCCCTTCTGTCCTGCCTGCAGTAGATATTCAAAATTGGATGAGGTCGTGAGTGTGGAAAAGGCTATTTTTCTCATGAACGAAATACAGACAGTGGAAATGAGATCAGAGATCGATCCAGAGCAGAGTAGAGTAATAAATTAAATCCATTGATTCCATAATAGTCGATATAATAATATGATATTGGTTCATTATCTACACTTAATGCAGAGCCAATCGCCATTATCTACGGAATCACTATTTCTGCGAAAATTGCTTTTGCCAGTCAGTTCAGTAGTTAATTTGGTTTTGAATATGGCATTTAAGCCTGGGTAGCGTAGTAATGAGCAAAGAGAAAGGTACATAAGCGTGCTAATAAAATTTAATATGTAAATCATTACGGATCTTCTGCTTTTTACCACAGAAAAAATACATAGCCTCACAAACAGAGGATTTAGGACACAAGTTACTATCATGTTTCTCGTGTACCTTTCCTCCAACGCAATTTCATTTATTTGGACTGGTGTACGCGATGTGGTCTTTTGGAGTATCAACATCACGCCTGCCTTAACATATTGCAATCATGGCATGTTTGCAAACATCTTTATACATATTCATGCAACGATTATCTGAATCTGTTTCACTGCATTTCTCTAACCTGACACTTTCCTATTTACCATTTTAACTCGTGAAGACTTCTTATTATCCTTTACTCTCTCTCTCTATATAGTCCATATAGAAATTCTCGAATTCCTCAGCAGAAGAGTCATTCTCATATTACACTAAATTCCTTATGCAATTGGATGCATATCATTTATTTATTATTCATGATGATAGTAAAGTAAAATACATTACTTAGCTTGACTAAATAAGTAACATTATTTTCTGCTCTACATGCTTACGCTATGAAATCAAGATTTACAATTTGACAAGATTATTTTATTGCAAAATAATTCAATATAATTTAAGAGATGAACATTTTATAAATCTCTTTTTGCATAAAACCTCCAGTTGACATGTAATATAGTAGTTAGTTAGTACTATTGCTTATCTATAGATCAAAAGATGACAGAAGAGGTGAGCGGACTCTCCTTATGTTTCCTCCATAAAAGGGAAATATGTAGTCATACTGTTAACTTGGAAGGGCGTAGGTAATAAATTATTAGTGGACGCAGTGAGAGCATCTACTTCTTAGTATCTTTGCAAAATGTGTTATTAAAAATGAAAAAGGAAGAGTATGAAGTAGTATTTCATTATTATCTATTTTAATACCTAGTGTTATAACTGGTGATTATGACATGATATTCGTAGCGTTAACATAATTTACTCGCAAATAATATTACGTAGGTATAACATGATGTATTTTCAAAAGAAAACTTGCCCTTGTGTAGTAATCCTGATTGTATTTTTTGTAGCTCCGTTATTATAATGTTCAAGAGCAAGATGGAAAAACGTCCTTTCCTCCATTGTACTTCATGACAAGTAGCTATCTTATTACAAGAAATATGCTACTGGTTGTGAATTTTGTTGATGTTGCTACTGTATGGAAAGCATCTCTTTCCATTTCTATTAATCTCACGTAAAGTTTATCACAATGAAAAGCTACTTTTGTATTACTACTCTNGCTATTATTCATTCACTATTCTACACTGAATTATTCTTCACACTTTCTTTTGTATATGTTCACATATGTGTAGTTTTCTCATTCATAAAAATGTTAGTAGTAAGTGATTAAATTTTTTTCTAAGCATATTATTCATAAACCTGATATTATTTGTAAGGTAGGACTATTTGTGGAGAGAGCTTATGTATGAAGTTCAGATCTTACAAATCATCTACTACTCTTATACAAACTCATAAGCTATCGGATTTGGGCTTGGCTTAACTAACTGCCATTGTATATGTAGGTATGTAAACTATTTCTCATAAAAAATCTTAATGCAAAACGTAGATATATGCGTCGTAAGTCGTAGTACCTTTTCAGAGAAGCCTATAAATGTATTCATAATAGATAAACTATCGGATTTGGGCTTGGCTTAACTAACTGCCATTGTATATGTAGGTATGTAAACTATTTCTCATAAAAAATCTTAATGCAAAACGTAGATATATGCGTCGTAGTACCTTTTTAGAGTAGCCTATAAATGTATTCATAATAGAAATGTAAAGAATGACATTGGAAAATAAATTATAGATCTAGCCAACTGACTTGACTAGTTCCTTGAAGTAGAGATAGAGATTTTTCAGGCTAAAGGAAAAAATTAAATGGGAGCAACGGAGTATTATTATTATAGCGTGGGCATCTATTTTAGTGATATAGTTAATATAAAGCCATTAGTTAGAGTTAGGAATGTCTATAGCTAACTAAGAATAAAATAAAGTCTCACTAACTAAACTAAAGTGCCTAATTGAACTAAAGCTCTGTCGAGCCAAGGGTTCTCCATGATAACTAAAGTTGGCTTCTTCCATCCTCTAGTAATGTTAGTAATGTAATGTCCTATGACAACACCACTACTCTTCTCGGTTGTGTGTGCTTACAAGGATTTTCGCAGCTCTCTTTCTCTCTGTCTCTCCTCTTCACTATGTTCATTCTGGGTGATTGCATTCCCCATTTTCATCACAGTTAGAGATCTCTAATTAGTTGGAAAGGCTAAAAATTCACTTACAGTTCGGCTAACAGACAAGATAGCCAGACTTCACTTCACAACTCCAAAAGTAGAAATACTCCTATGAAATAAATCAGGACAGAATCTACCCTGCCTTCTTTCACTCTGCTTTTCCATGCTTTCTGCCACTGTATAGTCGTGTCTAATCTATTTTTCCACTCTGGTTTACATAGTCGTTATATTTTCAGTGTGCCACTGGATTTACAAGTCTTCTAATGGGAATAGTCTTTAAGTTTAACTAGTAACTCTCGCATTTCACTTATTATGCAGATATTTATGTTCTCAGACTCTAATCGAAAGTGGATGGGTAGGGAAAGCTTGAAATATACCAAGTCATATCATTATATACTAAAAAAAATCATTATTTTTCATTGGATTCACGTGCATAATTGCTTGTGGTTGGACATGTAGTCGGCAATCTGAGGATTTATAAATCACATACTCAATTATAGTTTTTGTAACGAATTTCAGTCTTTTTCTATTCTCTGTTTTCAATTATTTAGAGAATATAAGTTATGTAGATTAATCAGGCAAAAGACAAAACTGAATGATGAAATACTATAAATAGCATATATGTACCTACGTTTTGTCATTTCGATATGTGATGCAAACATCCATTAGCTTGCCATTGAGACATTGTACAAGAGAATAAACGTGTAAATAATAGAGAAAATCCACATTATGATGAAGAAGAATGGCCGGAGAGACCAAGCAAGTATCTTGTCAAGAAACACTCTGGTCTGAGCTTGTACTTAAGGAGACTTCAGCATTGTAATTGTAAGAAGTTATACTGTTAGTTATTAACTAGGCTTTAGGTTTTCTAAGCCAGACGAAACAAGGGCTGAATTCATTCCATCCAATTACCCTGACGTTACGTGTTGCCGGGCAATTTACAATTGCAACAGAAAATGAGGGAGAACAACCCAAAGACAAGTGGCATGGCATGATGGTAACAGCATGCCACACACAACACAATAATGCATAAGCATTTGCTCTGGTTTGGTAAATAAATATCCCACAAGCATAAGTATAAGGAAACTTGCGTTAGTTCTACATTTATAGCAGCACCCACATCGTAAAAAATGTGAAAAAGCAGAGCATTCTATTCTGAGGCTTGACTTGCGTATTCTATTTGGATTCCAGCAAAGCTTACTTAAGTTTTTTTGCCGATTGCAGGAGGTAATTACCCTGCACGAGCTATTTGTGGTGGTTTCCCTTCGTTTTCCATTTCTCTGTCGTTTTACCATTTACAGAAAAGAAATGGCACGTTCACTAGTAGACATAGCATTTAGAGATTATACTTATGCATATATCTCTTAGCATTATGTGCTATACAGAAAATGTTAATAATGCATTTTTTAAGCTACGCAACAAATATTAAGCCTCACACGACAAGGCTTTTCGTTCCTTGCCTTTCTGACTAAGACGTCCAAATCTAATGGAAATGTTTTGTGTAGAGTTCATAGACTCTAGGAAGAATTTGCACTCCTAGTAATTCATTCTAATTATCATTTTCTATCATTCAAAGCTTTTAACGACTAACTGTACATTAAATGCAACTCATTCCCATTTGAATCTCCAAACGCAAACTCGAGTCATAACAAAAGTATCTATGTGGAGTCACGATAATTGATTTTGTCCTTATAAGTACGTAATTTTCCTTGCATTCAGCTTTCAAACTTTTTGCGCATTTACTTTTTCTAGACAGTCTCCTATAAGAATTTAATTGCTTCTTATGTATTTCCTAGTCACGTTATATGTACCAAATAGACTGCGGCACCCACACGGATTGTGTGTGGCCCCACTTTCTGCTTAATACCATAATACTACGGTATATTATATCCCAACATATAATAACTAATGCGATACTTCTAAAGAGATCAAAGACTTCTAAAATAATCAAATTGACTAGAAAAATAAGTAATGGTCATCACAAATGCATAGTTATTCCACTGTATTGATTTTTTTATTTATTTTTTGTTCTCTCACTAAGTAATTTCCAGAGAGTTGCATGAAAACAAAATACGGAAACATGTATGTAATCGTTCAGCTGCATATACAACAACCCCACATCTCTCTTTAAGGCAATTCTGATTTTATTCTCCTTGTTTGATGATTGCACCTTATTAATCAATCATATTGTATCTCATATGTTTGAGATTTTAATGCTATGTCACACTTAAATGTTCTTGGATTTAGGATACGCTTATGTGGAATTTGGACTATGTACGATTTTTTACAGTATCTATCTAACTCCCCTTGCGAGATTGATTGTTGTTACCAATTTCGGATATTTTATTGTAGGTATTTGCAAAGGTTTTTGAAATTAGAAATAGTAAATGATAACTTCCATTACAGATATTTTCATGAGTATTATACATACACGTGTAAATGTGGTCTCAAACGAGGAGGACCTTTAAGGTCTTTGGATTTAGCATGGCCCGATTACTTTCGTTTATTATGTTCCAAGTTCCATGGTATTGGCAGAGAAAATGAGTCATACTCATAGTTAAAGGGAGCATTATCGGAGGACAATTCAGCAATGTATAAGTATAGTTGAGTCTTTAACGCACACATTTTGATCGAGAGATTAGATGAATGCGAAAATCCAACATGTCTTTACTCTTAGGTTGCTAGTACTTTTTTGGTCCAGGGGAATAAGAATGAGAAGAGTTGGAATGGAATGAAACTGAAAAGTAGGTATTCGAATCGCCTGTCGACTCGGACTTGGTTTAAGTAGTCAGGACGAACCATGTCACTCTTTCAGTTTTTCCTTCGCCAACCTCGGAAATGGCAATAATATCATGAAATGAATCGATTTGTGCTCTTAATGTTTTAGTTCACTCACGTTGCTTACCTAGCCATCTCATGCCGTGGATACAAATGTTACTTATCGCTATCACAAGAAATAAATTGGTATTGCCACCGTGGTTGATAGAATTGTTAGATAAGGAGGATGCTACCTATTTATGTGGGTTGGATATACCATTGGATTATCTCATATTATAAGCACACTTTAGGAGAGTGTGTAGTTAGTGTGCAGTGCAGATCGTATGAACTGGTGCCTTTCTTAGTAGTTCACTCCATTCTATCTGTGTAAATAGCATTACGATGTAATTTCTCTGGGATCTTATGTGACTCAAACTATCGCAATGAGATGTGATGTGCAATCATTAATCATCCTTGAAATTCTGCTCTATGTCTGGTCCACGACTATTTCTAATCTACACATCTGCAAATACATAGAAGAGGTAAGTAAATATCATGAGAGTGTCAAGGTGCCTATTTATATTTATATAAAAAATTCTCTATAGCATCGCTATGTTTAAGTATTTGATCAATTGTAGATAAACTTTTGTTTAAAATTAAAAAGAATGAATCCACAGTAAAAAAAGTTTATTGCTGTTACTAATTAAATATCGTTCTAGCATTTTTTTCATTGCCCTGTACAAACACTGATAATTATGAACTTCGTATAACTATGTGGTAGAAATAGATTGTAAGGTAGCACAGATTACTTTTATCATTATTTTTTTTAAACAGGACGTGAGTAAACATGTTCATGTTCGAACCTCTACCAGTTTTAAGAGAGAAATAAATTGCATATTGCAAAGTTATGAACTAGTAATTGCACAGTTAAAAAATATTTAATTAAACAAGATATCGTTAATTAATGTTGCAATAATTTTTCCGAACCTTCTCAACTGGAAGTGGCTAAAAATTACTCGCCTACAATTGCTAATTGTAACTTCCAACTTTCCAACTGCACAAAATATCCTTACAGATGCATGTGCAGCTGTATTTCTCCGTGATGTTTTCTGTATCTTTTCGCACATTAGCAGGCTTCTATCTGTAGGTTGGTGCTATAATGACCTAAACCTTGTAATTCAATACCTGAGGCACTAAAGAGTTGTCTTCTGTATGCAGGAAAACTCTTTTTTAATTTTATGATGACCTGATCACCATCCCATTCGGATCATTATAGTGAAATTAATTGAATCAGTATTTGTTACAAAAGGTGCAATTAAGTAGTAGAAAGAAATTAAATTGATAGTGCAGCCTTAAGGGTTTGATATCTGCAATCGAAGCTACTTATAGGTGCCTATATAGTTTTGTAAAGTAGTATGTATCATTTTACCTTATTAAGCATTTTCTGTATTGACTAATCTATGTAAGGAACAAATGACGGGGTTTGAAATACCTAAACAGTAGGTACCTTATAATGTACCTACCTATATTGTTTTTGAAAGTAAAATTGCTCGTAATACTAGTAAAAGGCAATTTAGCTACGGTGGTATACGATTTTGTTTAAGTTATCACCGTACTATTTTCGTTCCTTTTTGATGTTTGCATAATCCACACCACACCTACGCACGTTGGTAAAAGACAACCTGGCATGTTGATAAAAGTGTTTTGATATTTGTCTTTTGTTACACAAATACAATCACGAGTTCAAGGATTTACAGAAATAGATTTTTAAAGATGCGTGGGCACGGGCATTCGTACACCTTTTTCGTGTTTTTTTTTATTAAATGTTCGGGAATATTTTTAGAGTCTATTGTGTAGTAGAATTCTGGCTTCTGTAATTAGATTGCAGTGATGCAAAGAATAATGGTATCTGAATATGCATCGGTACCTACCTAGTAAGTCGGCTAATAGAAATGGGCAAGTGTGGGAAGGAAGTGGTTGGTTGACTAGCCGTGTATCATGGAAAATATCAAATGAAGTCGTATATCATGGATGGCTACACGGGCGAAATAGGATTGAGAGAAGACGAGACAAGAGTCGAGCAATATTTCAAGGAAGGGCAAGCACGTCTTGGCAAAAAAGGAGAAAAACTCGGTAGTTACACTACAGTTAGGTAAAAGAAAAAAGGAGGGAAGCCGCTGAATGAAATATCTTGACTAGTGTCCCGTCCTGTCTTCTCAACTCTTCTGCTTGTATCTATAAGATGCACCCTCCGAACATTTACCTAGTATATAGATACTGGAGAGAATCGTCCATTGCAAGTGTGGATATCCGAAATTTTTCCTGGATAGAAGCTAAACTGCACTTTTACAGTTGGATGTAGCAAGTGGAATGTAAGTGTAGTGGAACATAGTGTCAAAGTTTAATATTTTACGCCAACTCTTTTACTCCTCGCTATAGAGAGCAATAATCTCATCCTTTCTTCTGGTTTTCTCCTAAGAGAGATCTGTGGAGAGCAGTCGCTAACCAAGCAAGCAAGCAGGGCAAGACGAAGGAAGTCAGAGTCAGACAGACAGAGCAGAAGAGAGGAGCTACCATTTCCTTTTCACTCTCATCAATTATTTCCTTGGAGCACTTTTCGGTTCAGTACCTTTAGCCTAAACCTCCCCACACACCCTTTAGTACCTTCTCTTCCAGACAGAATGACTTTGAGTGAACCTTATTACAGTTAGCGTGCATACCTTAGCTCGGATTCTTTATACTTTTATCTCTATACAAATGGGATGAGCAGAGCGGGTGAGAAGAGACATGCTAGTAGTCCAATCCTCCAACTATTGCGTAGTCTTCTTCACAGTTCTATATTATTATTCCTAGATCAGTTGAGTCAGATGTAGACAACCTTATTTCGCAAGATGTGCCATGCCTTGTGCTCTGGCAGGGCATGCTATGCCAATGGCAAAGGCAATACTAAATGTATAATCTTAGATTCTGCTCCTTCCATTCTATACCAATAGGAATCTGACTTTGTTGTCGAGAAATCTTATTTTTATCTCATCATAAACTAGTGAGCGTGAGTGAGTGTGACGCCCACATTAGAGGAAAAGATGGAAAAGTGCACTGCAAAGTTGATTCAATGCTAAACGAACCGCTTGTGGCTTTTCGCTTCAATGCAAAAGGATTATACAGTCTTAAAGAATAAAATATTAAACTGTTATGTAGTTTAGTTAGGTACACACACGTTAAGACTCCGTTTCGATCTCTTCTAAAAACTCCTTATCATCTCTACAACTGCTCTCTTTAGTATATCAATTCATCCAGAAGTCTAATAGATCATGATTTGTCCAAACCGTCTGATTTAGCACGCAGAATATGAATAATTTATCCACATTACTCCATGTCCTGTCAACTCTGTGCATTTTACATTTAAGTAAGATATACTTACAGATTAAAGGATTTCAACAGTTTTCTTTTTTTGGGTCGACACTTTGGCCAGACTACTTTGAACAACTTATGTAGAATGTTTTTCTAGTTCAAAGTGTTCTAGATTACACATGAACCCTAGATCATTTACATGGCAAGACAAATTATTAGTAGGTATTGATAATGTAGAAAAATTAAATAACCTACATAATAGCGAGCATTCGCTTCAGAATTTACATATTTTCTTTTCATGCTTTGTAACTTTTGTAATTTGCAATTATATATATTGTATCCTATTACACCAATTACTATTGTAACATTTGTAACACCAGTATTATCAAAAACAATATCACTTAACAAAGAGATTCTAACAATAAAGGATTGTGTCTAGCATATGGCTTACTTGTTTTTTTGCAAACCTACCTGCCTATCTGTTATAATGGATATAGGGAGAGAAGATGTCCATATATTATATCTGACAACTAAATATTTGAGAAAATAATTTATCTGAGAGGGACAAAGAGGTAAAAATAAAAATTTAAATTGTCTAGGTCTAGACAATGTAGATTAGATGCATTGCTCAATTCTATTGCATAAGTTAACACAAAAGAATGAAAAGAAGTGAAATAATTTGAATGGTTATCTTTGAGAGATCAAAGGCACGTTCCTAATGGAAGAGGGATAAGAGCAGGTACTCTTTCATGTGATATTATAATGTGTACCTAGTTAATTCTGGGTAGGGCTGAAACAAAATGATAAAGTTTCTTTCAAAGAAGGACTCGTCGTCTCAGGAGCCTTTTTACACCACATTGTGTTATGTTGTGTGTGTTAATATTAGTGGGAGAATTTATGGCTGGTAGGCTACAGTGTTGCATGGCCTGATAGTATTTTGTGAAGAATGGGTTAAATAGCCATGTAGTGCTCAATAGAATGTGGTAAGTTAAGTTCTAATGAGATAGGTCACTGATAACGTAAATTAGCATACGCTTTCTAAGGACATGAAAAAGTTCTCTCTGGACAGGTATAATATAGTGCCATGTAGGTACTGTCATTTCTATTAATAATATTTTGAAGGTAGCTAGCTACTACTATCTAAATGGCCTATGCAAAGATAAGTGTGTGTGTGTGTGTATAAGAAGAACGTTATAATTTAGTGTGCGAGTATTGTTGCAACCTGTTGTCTGATAATTTATGATATCACATGTGCACTATGTAATGTGCTCTAAGTATTTTCTGTCTATATAGTACATTAAAATCATATGCTATTATACTTGGATGATAACATAACTTAAAAGGCAAGTGTGTATATTGTATAGTTCGATAGTAATGTGAAAAAAGAGTGTCTGTGTGCATAAAACGTAGTTTCAGGTCGATATACTCGGTTCTAAGGGCTAATGATTTATTTTTACATATCTTCGTGTCTTAGGTTATTAAGTTACGTATAGGTAGTGAGTACAGTTCGGTCAAGTAATTTTTAAATATTGCATTTCATAAGATTGCAAGCTGCAACACGTCGACTTGAATAACTTGCTCTTGCTCTGCTCTCTGAGTTTATGTGTATAATTAAGTGCATTTTGACAAGAGGTACGAGGATGTACATGACTTAACTGCTGGTTGAGGCAAAGCATAAAATTAACTATTAAATTCAAGATAAGCTTCTAAATTCTCAAGAAAGTAGTAAAAAGGATGTTAAATCGATGAATCGTCTAACAAGTCGTGTACGTAGTTAAATTAGATACGTGTCTACAGAATATCTACATTAACCTTACACACACTACAATATAGCATTACTATTTACTAGCTATTTATCATATGAGTGTAAGTAGGTAGTAAGTGCTTCAATCAGTACTTAAGCTACTTTCAGACACAACAAAACACTGAAATATCATAATAATTAAAATGAAACACAATTGCATACTCTTCCACAAATCCACATTCTTTCAAATACTAATGGCTTTACTTTAAAGGAAAGGAAGTTGTTATGTGTTAATTTGTGGAAAAATTTCCACCTTGCACTTGTTTGCACTGCAGCTGCACCTGTCAAGAATCTGGATCGCTGATTTGTTCTTTCCAAATGAGTGAGTCACCCTCTGTTATTATTTCTATTATTGCTAGTTGGTGGCTTTTGCGTGTCTGGTAATCATAAGCATAAAATTCAATCAAAATCAACTGCTCAACTTTATCAACTGACCAGTTTACTTTGATTTTATGACTCCTCTCACCTTCCCTTCTCTTCTAATCTCATGTTTTCTCATACTTACTCTTAATAAGATAAGCCATGCCAAAGGCCATGAATTTATCTATTGACTAAGAAGCCTACTAGCTACTACTACTTATACATGGCGCCTTAGGCTTCTTGTTTTTACTCTGAATTTCCCCTTCGAGCTTCCAATCTGTTTTGCTACTTTATTCATTTCATGTCAATCCATACCTACTCATGACCTATGATGTCAACACTAATTTATTAGCTAATGCGTAATCGCTGCTCGTAGTGTCATGTCATTCACGTCAGCTAATAAAAACAGCACAGTTAATGGCTGTTATCAACTAAGGTTACATAAACGACTAACGAACGACGCAGTAAACTTTACACTTTGTTTTCCTTTCATCATTTTTCATCTCTAATGGACTAGGACTATGCAAATGAGATTATTTTACAAAAACTTCGCCTAGAAAGTTGACACTTAAAGGTGTTTTTGTTCTTGACTTTAATGTGACAGACCCTACATCCTGATTCTTCATCCTTTTAATCGTCAAAACAGAGTTATAATTAGCAGTAGCTGGAAACAATATCGCACTTTGTAAAAATACCTACTACAAGACTTAGATGTACGTATTTAGGCAAAATTACAGTGTAAAAGCATGTAGTCAATGCTAATTACAAAACAAAGGAGCAAGAGAACAAAATGTTTCTTAAACTGCATGCTAGATAACTAATTTCATTTCAAACTTACATACAGGATCATTAATAATAGGTCGTTAAAACTACTTTGTTTAGATTATTTTTAATAATGTCAAGTTGCCAACCTATTACATAGCATCAAATTCTGTGGATCTTCAATAAAGATGAACCGAATTCCTTTTAGCAGAAAATGTTTTAGGACATATTCTATTATCTTTTGTAATATTTTCAGAAACAGCTTTTCTCTATTGTATTTGCGCTGGTTTCATTCACATCCAAAGTCAACCCAATTAGCCTACTATTTTAAAAAGTGACAGTTATGTAACAAGATATAACTGAGTTGATTTTCCGCAGTTTACATAGCACATTAAAAATGTCCTTTCTGTTAGGAATTGGGACCGCTATGGGGTCTCACCATGCATGGTCTCACAGTCTCACTAGACATTTAACGGGTAGTATACGATATGCGTTTGAGAAATAGAAACCGAATAACATAACATTAGCAATAAGGAATTGTCTGCTATGTTCTGTTTATACAGCATAATATTATACCGCATTATGTGTTGAATATAGTCAGTTAAAAATTGACAGTTATGTAACAAGATATAACTGAGTTGATTTTCCGCAGTTTACATAGCACATTAAAAATGTCCTTTCTGTTAGGAATTGGGACCGCTATGGGATCTCACCATGGTCTCACAGTCTCACTAGACATTTAACGGGTAGTATATACGATATGCGTTTGAGAAATAGAAACCGAATAACATAACATTAGCAATAAGGAATTGTCTGCTATGTTCTGTTTATACAGCATAATACTATACCGCATTATGTGTTGAATATAGTCAGTTAAAAACAGGAAAGTACTTTTCCATATCAGATTGTCGGAGAATTTTGTAGGTATTTTATTTTATGAAATCTATTTATATGTAAATGACTAATTGATTCAGTGATACACAACTGATAACTGTACTAGGTAATTTCAGGGAAAAATATGCAGGATGTGCATTATTTCCATCATTTTAACATTTCAGCATGAAAGGAACAGGAAGGTGTTCAATTATTTACGTATCTTTTAATTGCTGCGGATGAACTTATTGAAGAAGTAAATGTGCCAGTTTACAGCATAAAATATCTTCTAGCAGAATGATAGCTACGTGTTAATGTTACTTTGTTACAGGTACGTTAATTTAAGAGAAGTACAATAGAACCATAATTAAGCTACAATGAAACAGACTGTTTTATTCAGGAAATAGGAAGTCTAATGCAAAACTGATCACAATGATCAGAATGTTAAGCATTTTATCTGTGCTCAAGGAAATTGATTGTAACTACAATGGAAGTAAGAATTGTGTATACAAATTACAGATAGAATTCTGTGAAAAGCAGACAAGATTGAAAAGTAGAACGTTTCAAAAATTTTGTGCTTTACATAGAGTTGAGGAGACGGGCTTTCACAGTTAATCGAGCATTAAATCAGAAAAGGTTCTTTTTAAGGGACATACGAAAAAGCAGTTGAAGCAAATACTAGTAC
>JABASI010003173.1:0-10983 GCA_019776505.1 Tomocerus nigrus | reverse complement strand
GGGGGGGCGTTTTTAAATGCCACCACTTCCTTATTTCGACCCACACGCTTACTCATAATTATCTAGGAAACTACCATCAGTAGTCCACTAGAAATCACGGAATCAGCCCTTGCTGAAAATGCGGTCATATCAACGACAGCCAAATCCAATTGTGAAATAATATATGACGAAGATGTTGAAATAGAAGTGAAGGAAGAGTTGAGACCTATTGATGACTTTCAAGAAACACATTACGTCACATTAACAAATTTTGTGGACTTAATACACCATGAATGTAAGGTTAAAATGGAAAAAACTAAACATTGAGATAATTGTATGGTTGATGATAATTATATACTCCCATAATGCGAAGTGACATTCTGACAGTAGATAGAAAGAGAATATGTACAAAAATAAAAAAAATCAATCCAGATTTTTGTTATGTTCCCTGTAACAGCAACATCTGCTCCATCAGCGACGACGGGCACTCAAACACAGAAGGTCGTCGTACAGGCATGCACTCATCCAACTATTGCCCCCATGACCCGGACGGAAGAAACCAACTACAATGAACGAATTCGGAGGAATGATTTAAGAAATTGTTTGAATAATTTGAAAGATGTAATACCTGAAACGAAAGGGGCCCGTCAATGCAGTTTAGTTAAAATCTTAGATAAAGCCGCAACGCACATCAAAGAGCTTCGTTGTTCAGAAAAACAATTAATTGAGGAAGAAAAATCTGCAAAATATGAAAATGACCTTCTTCGTGCCAGATTGGCACAACTTGACCCGCTTAATTAAGAAATCATTAAGATTTATATTGACAATAGTCAATTGTCAATAAATAAAATAGAGTCAACATCCCTGTGCCCGCTTTACATCCGTAACAACTACAACCGCGTAGTCAAGTTGTCGAAGAAGTTATCCAACATCAGAATGGAAAATGTAGTCATATTCATATCAACGACTTACAAATCGAAATGTGAAATAACATTTGTTGACGAAGCTGTTAATATAGAATTGAAGGATGAGTGAGGGCCAATTGAAGACTTTTCAGAGACGTTTTAGCCAATTTCATCTAAATGGTATGTAATGATTTATGTTACAGAAAACGTACACATTTGTATTTTTTATTTAATTTTGGAATCGACTTAGAAAATTGTGTTTGATTCGAAACGGTTTAATGCCATACTAAAATCCTTAATTTTTTCAGCAGAATTGTTTGAGAGGAATGAAGATTATTTTCATTAATCGCATCAAATAGTTTATTATTTTATTTTTAAATTCAGGAATCGGGACACGTATTGTTCATGAAAAATAACATGAAACGACGCCTACACGAGGGAATGACTTCTACCAGTGCTTATACTCCTAAGAAGGTATAAAGAATTCTGCCACAGATTTTCTCCTACGACGGAATTGACTCCAACAGCGGAAACCACTCATACGGTGGAATGATTCCTAATAGCATCAGCACTATCACATTGCTTTCGTTACTGCAGAATTACGTAAGTGATGTATGACATTAAAAATACAACTCAAATGCAATACGGTCAGATGGTTCTTAGATGCTTGGTTTATATCAACTGTATATGAAATGTTTTAACGGTTCTGCTAATTCAGCACTTTTATTGCAACCGCTAGGTTTGTATTTTATACAATGTATGATATGTTGAAAAATAATTATTTGGGGATTGATATATTTTGGATTTCGGTTTCCATCTTCATGAATCTTAGTTCAAATGCAAAATTCTGGATATTTTTTGTAGAGTGTATAGAAAATACACTCGATGAAACGTACATAACATGTCAATAATTCAACTATATATTTAATTTTATTAAATAAGGTTTTTTATTTCATGAGGGTAAATTATAATTGTAAGCTGGAGGGTTCTCCTGCCTGTACACCTACACGCAATATAAACCTGCCTAACTAAGTATGAAGAGGATTATAAATGAAGCAACAGATATATTCATACATCAAAATTTTGATAAGCCTCTATAGTCTTAATAATACAAAACACGTTTTTATTAAGATATTAAAATAATAGAGAAAACTAACATTTTAGTGTTACTGCAAGTGTTTTTTTTTAAATATTTTTGTTTCATTCCCCAATTTTTCACTAACTTGCTTTCTTCCAACCACACAAAATCTAGATGTTACAGCTCTGGAAAAATATTACCTAATTATTATGCTTACTAAATACTAAATGTTAAATTATATTGAATCGAGAGTAAATATTTATTTACTTTTATTTAGTATTAGTCATATTGAATGATTATAATATATATTCATTAAACATTGTGTATCAAATAATATAACAAACTTATTTAGTAGGTATTAATAAAATAATTTATTTTTATTTACCATTTATATTTGTATATAGGTACATTGTACATTTAATTCGAGGTTTGATCCAAGTTATTGAAATTAACGTCTATCTAATTTTAATATTATTGCGTAATGGATGATTGAGATGGAAACTTAAAAATTTAGAATGAAGCATGACGATAGGAAGAAAACTGTCGTAAGGGTGGCAAGGGTCAATAGTCAATAACCAATAGCCAGAAGACCAGCACCGCTATTTAATAAACAATAAATATTACAAATACGTAGAAAGGTATTCAACTTTTTTTATTATTTTTTTACGAGAAAGAATTTAGATTGTGACTCCGATGCATACATAATAATATATTTAAAAAATGTTTTACCTACCTATTTTTATACTAATTAATATACAAAAGTGTACAAAAAATGACCATACTACTTGTTACGATCAAGAAACTTCAAAAAATTCTCTAAGCGGGAAGTTTATTAGAATAAAAATAGTTTATCGTGTTACGTTAAGGACATTCAGAAAATGCTAATTAATTTAATAATCTTTTTCGAATATTGTCCTGAATAAAATTAGCCACGGATTTCAATGTGAGAAAAGCATCTGCGTCTGCGTCCAATAAGGAGATATGGTCTCCCAAAATGACTTTCAACTTATTTTTCATTTCAATTGTCATGAGAGAGTCCATTCCCATTTGGACAAAATGTTTATTTTCATCCATAACTTCGGTATCACCAAGTTTCAGAATGTTTTTCACCACATTACCAATTTCTTGCTTGATATAATCATTGAGTTTTAGCTCATCTTCACTAAATTCCTTAATTTTTTTATAAAATGCTTCGCTATCAATAATTCTGGACTGTTTTTCAATTTTTGATTCAGTTTTGACACGACAGATATTCTCCATGTACAATTTTCTTTGAGGAAACATGTCCAAGAAGGAGTCGCCACCAACATCTCCGACGGCCACTCTTCTTAAATTTCTCTGTAGAATATATTTCAAGGCATTTATTCCCTGAGCAGGTGAAAAAGGCGTTATGCCGTACATTCCATTAATTCCTATTGCTCTTTTTGCAACGAGCCCAACATCTGACCATGCGCCCCAATTTATGCTAGTAGCATTGAGACCTAACGAATGTCTGTACTGGGCTAAAGAATCCAAAAATGCATTTGCGGAGGAATAGCTCGAAAGACCCATGGGAGAAAGAATGGCAGTCATCGATGAAAACATTACAAAATATTCTAAATTACAATTCACGGTCAAAACGTGAAGATTCCATGCTCCATGTACTTTTGGGCCATACACGGTCCGGAATGTTTCAATATTCTGATTGGGAATAGTGGCCTCAACAAATCCTGTAGCTGCATGAATGATCCCTTTTAACGGTGGCAGTTTTAATTGTGGATCTTTTATCTTGTCCAGTAATTTTTGACAATCGGAGTAACTCCCGATATCATACTGAAAAGTCAGAACATTAACTGATTTTTCTTTCAGAGAAAGAATTATTTTTAGCGCAGATTCAGTTGGAGGATTCCTATTCACAAGAACAATGTACTTTGCCCCGTAATCTGCCATAAATTTAGTGACCTCCATGCCAATTCCACCCAGCCCACCTGTAATTACGTAAGTGGAGCCATCATTGAACAACAAACTTTTGTGTTTCAATTTATCTTCAACGATAATGGTCGATGGCATGGAAATTACAATTTTACCAATGTGTCGTGTTTTTAGAAAATATTCAAATGCATCCCGGCAGTATCTCCCATGAAACTGTACCACTGGCAATGGAGAATATATTCCTTTAACAATATTATTGACAGTAGTAGAAAGCATCTGGTGGATTATCTTCGAATCGACATCACCCAAATCCACTATAGTGTACTTTACATCTGGTCGCAAGGATTTTACATCTTCATGTTTCCAAATATTTACCGCCCCGATTTCAATAAATCTAGCGTTTTTGTTACAAATTGACAAAGATGCCTCCTTGAAATTCAGCCCTGTTAAGGAATTTATAACAATATCAACGCCACAAACTGATCTTTTAATTTCTGTCCCAAAAGATGTACTCCTCGAATCAAAAATATGTTCAATCCCTAAAGAACGGAGATAGGCTCTTTTCCTTTTCGTACCTGCCGTTGCAATTATTTTTGCGCCTGCGTGCTTACAGATTTGAATTGCGCTAAGACCAACGCCACCTGTTGCTGCATGGATCAAAACCGTATCCAGGGCAATCAGCTTTGCTATCTTATTCAGGCAATATAAAGATGTTGCAAAAACCACAGGAATTCCTGCGGCCTCAATGTGCGTAATTATATCTGGCTTAATTGATATGAAATCCTGGTTGACTACCACGTGACTTGACAACGCGCAAGCTCCACCAGATAATCCGAAAACCGGATCTCCGATTTTGAAACTGGTAACCTTAGAACCTAAATTTGAAACAACGCCAGAAAATTCTAATCCTATTGAGTTAACATCTGAAAAAACTCCATTGGGTTTCATGATGATCATTAGATCTTTAAAATTTAACCCGGTTGCCCTAATTGCCACTTCCACGTCATTCGTCCGTAAAACTTGTTTCTGACCTTCATAATATTTTAAATCCACATAAGACCTCGATTCGGGAAGGCAGATAGAAAAACGGGAGCTCTGTGGCAAATCAAGTTGTGGGTGGCCATTTTGCAACTCTTTTAAACGCACAACTTGATGAGTGCCGTTTCTCACAATTATCTGGTTCTCCATCATTCCCTCATTGCTAAGCGACTCCAGGATTATCTGCTTGGATACAATCCCCGCGTCCACTTCATTCGGATCCAAATCAATGAAAATGATTTTCATTTCAGGATTTTCCGTTTTCAAAACTTTACAGTATCCTAAATAGAAGCCGTCATTAGGTAGAACCGGGTTTTGATCCCCGACAAGAATGCTCCCTTGGGTAACGACCACAATCTTCGTTCGCATGAAAATTTTAAGTGTCAAAATAAATTGCGTCAATTGTAAAATCTCGTTCATTCCTTCCAAAGGCTGTCGACTGTCTACACATTCTTGGCGTAGAAATATTATTCCCTCAATTACATTGCGGGTTTTCAAGATTTTCTGAATCAACTTTTTGAATTTTGTAGCTAAATTCTCAGTTTTTAACTGATAAGAGGTTCTTTTTAGATTTTTAAAATATTTTTCTAGTGCCCTCACCACAGTTTTACCGTCCGAGATAATAATCCAGATTTTTTTGGTCAAATCATCGAGTTTTACTGGCTCTAAATAGAATGACTTGCTTGCCTGAGCTACAATCACACCTTTGTCTATGGAAGTCGGGTAACAGGAAGATTTTTCAAAGCCGGAATATTTGAGCACATTGTACCAACTGCTGCTATTAATAAGTGTGTGAAATGGCCTTAAGTTAAAATCGGAAAATCTGTGATAACCATCGAGAACTCCAAAAAGTATATCTAGCACTCGATCAGGAATAAACGTTTCATAAATTATCAAAATCCCTCCTTCCGCCAAAAGTCGTCTGCAGTTTATAAGAGTTTCTTTTAAATTTCTCGTGGCATGAAGAACATTGGATGCGATAATAATGTCGAATTGTTCTGGGACGAATTTTTGGAGCAGGGGATCAGTTTCAATATCTAGAAGTTTAAATTCCATATTTTCTGAAAATTCATTAAATTTGACTTTTGCGTTTTCCAGAAAAACATTCGAAATATCAGTGAACATATAATTGTATAATATCTTGGAAGATTCCAAAATTGGAAGCAGGGAAATCGAAGTACCTCCAGTTCCTGCTCCGATTTCTAAAATTTGAACTTTGGAAATTTTGGATAAGGCTACATTATTTTTCATCCTCTCAGTAAAACTTTCAATATATTTACTAATAACAGAGTTAGAATTTCTTGTATCCATTATATCTGTGTAAATATTTTCTGCGGAAAATTTTGTTTTGTCTGAGGGAAATAACAATTCTAAGGGATTTTCTTTGCCTTGCAATGTACGTGCTAATTTCTGCCCGCAGAGAATAACCAAATTTATACCCTTTCCATAAAAGTCAGGGTTTTTCAAGATTTTCATTATTTTTCTTTCAATATCAGATTCAATGTCCAATATAGGTGGAAGTTTATTTATTACTTGCCATTCGGACCCCAAAGTTATGTTTTTAGCTGATTTCAACACCAAAATTTTCTCTTCTGCTAAAATTTCCAAAAATCTAAAAATTAATCCTCTGTGACTATATTGAATTGCCAAACTACTCGTAATTTCTGAATGGTCAAGAGTCGTGCCAACTTTGAGACACCATCCCAATTCGATAAATGCCTTTGCAATATACAAATAAGCAAGTCTTTTGAACCTTTGCTGAGATTCCAGGTTGTCCTCAATTATTTTATCAATTTGGATCATATGTTTAGACATACTCTCTTTATAATAATCTGTATTCATTATTCCTGATAAATTGAGTCTATCGAAATGAACGCCAGATTGATTTTGCCAAACTTCTTCGTATAACGCTGGAAGCGGCTGGGTGTAGTTTGGACGAAGACTGTTAAGAAAAGATGCAATGTTTGTCTGCATAACGGAGATGCCCTCAATCAAAGCTAAAAGCTCCCCATTTTCACTAAATAGCGCGATATCCTTAATTCTTCCATTTTCCTCAAATTTTCCGTAAGCGTATGAAGTTCTACCGCTACTGTGGCCAATCCACGTGTATTTTTTTACACCTACTGGCAAATGCAACTCTTCAAGTTTCAAGCCAGTTACTGAAAGTTGTATCATTCCATCAATTAAAATAGGATGGCCTAAATAATTTCTGTTTTCATCTTCATTTTCATCCCCAATAATTTCTGCTAGTATTTGGTTATCATCCCGCCAAATCTTTTTGAGACTTTGGAAACCTTCTCCAAAGGTCAATCCAATTTTTGTAAATGATTCGTAGATTTCGTTTGAAGCTTTAACGTTGCATGATGATTTAATTGCCAATAAATCAATTTTATAAGCCCCAATAATGTTATTGTTTACAGGGGATGCGAAAAAATTCGCGGAGGCACATTGCTTCCAATTGTGATCTTCATCATCAATGACGCCTCTACTTAGTGTGACAATAAATTTGTCAGAAGATTTATTGCCAACTTTCTTAACCACGACTTCCGATAAACATTCAATGTCATCCTCAATTTCAAAAGGGGAATTTATGGTGAGATCCTCAATAACAAGGGACGTCAATGGCTGAACAGATTTTCCATTGTTCAGTAAAGTTAACTGACCTGCTACCATTAACATTTCTAAAATTCCTGAAGCGGGAAGAATTGTTTTGTGAGCCACCTTATGGTCTGCCAGATATGGCAGGCGGTTGATATTGAAAACATTTCGATAAACAGTTTCAGGAACAGAAAGTTTAAGTCTTTTCCCAACTAAAGGATGCAACAATGGCCCGTTATTATTTCCTGACGTACTTACTGTCTGCTGAAACCAGAACTTCTGACGTTGGAACGGATAAGTTGGAAGGGAAACCTTTTTTCGACCAAAATCACGATCAAAACCGTGCCAGTCAATATTCTGACCGTTTTCATAAAGGCGCGCCAAAGAATCCAGTAGTGTCGTCCAATTACTTTCTTTCCTTTTCATCGACGCCAGCCATTGAATATCATTCGAAGATTCACACTGCATTCCTAAACCCAACAAAACAGGTTGGGGACCAATGTCTATAAAAATGTTGCAATTTTCATTGTTGATCGCAGTTTCAATCGCCTTTTGAAAATTAACTGATTTTCGACAATGGTCTAACCAATACTGTGAATTGATTTCAGAAGATTTTAGCAAATCTCCCGTCATCCCTGAAATATATTGACATGTCATATTGGAATAATTTGGTATTTTAGACACTTTTTCAAGTTCTGACAAAATAGCATCCATGTCCCGGGAATGATTTGCATGTTCTGATTCTAAAATTACAGTTTCTATCCCGACGTCACTACAAGCTATTTTAAGTTTTGAAATTGTGTCTCTCCTAGCAGCGAGGACGATTTGATATGGCGAGTTGATACAAGCGACGTCTACCCAACCATTATCTGGGCTTGTTAGAAAAGGGTTTAAAAGTGTCTTAAACTTGTCCAGGTTGCATTTAAGGACAATCATTCCTCCTATGGGTACTTTAGAAATCAATTGCGTGCGCGCATATAAAAGCTTCAAAACGTCTTCAATGGACAAAGATCCAGCGGCAAAAGCCGCCATATACTCCCCCAAACTATGACCAATAACAACATCGGGGACTACTCCAAAACTTTTCCACAATTGCAGCAAAGCGTACTCAATGCAAAATATTGCTGGTTGGCTGTGCAGGGTTTCGTGCAAAAGTCCATTCTCTGACTCGTTGAATATTATGGGCAATAGACTCCTACCAATAATTTTTTCAAATTTCCCGCCCACATAAATTAGAGCATCTCTAAATACAGGGTGGGTATCATATAGCTCTTTTCCCATTTGAGCATACTGTGTACCTTGACCGGGAAATAAAAATACGATTTTCCCTTTTTTCCGAACTTCACCACTTTCAGTATATATTCGTTTCTTTAATTTTGTGACAATTCCTTCTGAAGTTGAGTCATGGACAACAATTTTATGAAGGAAATTAGCTCTGCCCGTATTGGCGCTATAACAAATATCTTCTATCTTTATATCTGAATTATTTGAAAGAAATGAAATATATTCAGTGGTCAATTGACTTAAGGCCTCTTTCGTTTTCGCGCTCAGACACAAGATATGTGCAGGTCTGACCAAACGGATATTGTTTTCTATTGTTTTTGATAAAAAATTTGGCTCTTGAATTAATAAGTGTACGTTTGTGCCGGTAATCCCAAAGGAGCTAACTCCAGCTAAACGTTTTTTTCCATCTCTCTTTTGCCATGCAATGGGAGCAGTGGGAATTACACATGGAATGGAATCCAAATTGATTAACGGGTTCAATTTGATTAAATTTCTATGTGGAGGAATAATTTCTTTGTTCATTGCCAAAATTACTTTAATTATTCCCGCCACTCCTGCAGCCGACTCCGTGTGACCGATATTCGTTTTTACGGAACCAATGATCAAAGGATCTTTTCTCCCTTTCCCATACACCTCCCCAATGGCGGATATTTCAATTGGGTCACCTTTAACTGTCCCCGTCCCATGTGCCTCAACATAATCTATGTCTAGAGGATTTAAATTACAAGACTCAAAAGCTCTTTCTATTGCCAATACTTGACTCTCTTTACTGGGTGCCCCAAAACTGGAGGACGTTCCTTCTTGAGAGACACCTGAACCTTTGATCAAGGCTAATACACGATCGTTATCTCTGATTGCAAGAGAATGTTTTTTAAGAATCAAAATCCCGCAACCTTCTGCTCTTCCAAATCCATCTGCATTTTCGTCGAAAGTTTTACATCGCCCATCTTTGGACACAATAGGTGCCATTGTCATTTCGTTAAATGGAGCAAGTAAAAGATTAATCCCTCCCGCTATTGCTAACGAAGATTCTCCAAATTTTAAACTTTGACATGCCAGATGAATGCTCATCATGGCAGAAGAGCAGCCAGAATCCGTAGCAACGTTGTTACCACTTAATCCTAAAAAGTAAGAAATTCTCGCAGATGCCGCTGCATGAGAATTCCCCATATAGTCCCGTAAATAATTTTTCTCAACTAATCCCCTGTACAATTTCTCGTAATCATTACTCCACATTCCCAAATATACCCCCGTTCTAGTTCCCTTCAAGTTCACAGGATTTATTCCAGCATCTTCCAAAGCCGTCCAAGTCATCTCGAGCAGCATCCGTTGCTGTGGGTCCATAAATTGAGCCTCACGTGGGCTTATCCCAAAAAAATTAGCGTCAAATTCGTCCACCGCACATTTCAAAAAACCGCCACAGGTGTCCTTATATTCCGCTCGGTGAGGCTTCCATCTCTCTTCTGATATCCTCGAAATTGCATCTCCCCCATTAAAGATCAAATCCCAGTATTCATCCGCGTTATCCGCCCCGGGAAATTTACAACTCATTCCAATAATTGCAATATCTTCCATCTTTGCAAATTAAATATGTATTGGAATTCTGCTATAATTATAAAATTAATAATTATTAATATATATTATGAAACTATGATTGGAAAATAAAGTTTTAATAAATGAGCGAGGGTGTTAACTTACTAATTGGAAGATTTTTGAATGTTTTTTAAAAACACTTGCTTGCTTGCTCCGGTTTTATAGTTTGAAATACTGTAGAATGTTTTATGTATTTTTAGGAAAGCGGCTTTATTATTTTGAAAATGGTTTTTATTGGATATGTGGAATAGTATTTGTAAGTGACACAAAACGAAATTACGGATATAATAATAAACAGTAGAATATTGTAATCCTTATCAGAATTTTAAATCTTCGCCTTTAGATACAAACAGAAACCTTGGAAGTTTTGTTGTGAAAATGATTACCGTCTTGATAAGAGTTACTAGTAAAATATTTTCAGTTAAGTTGAACAACAATTAATTAACCATTGTATCTGTATCAGTTATGTTCCAGTAATGCAACGATATGATGCCTTAGTCGACGACCAGAATTATTGATAACTCATAGACAAAGATAAGTATATGATCAATGCCTTTCTCACATAAGACATGCAATGGCCATGTATAGATCTGGGTC
>JABASI010003172.1:0-17280 GCA_019776505.1 Tomocerus nigrus | reverse complement strand
CGGTAGCTTTCTACTAGCACTTTCAGCATAAATGCTGTTTATATTTATTGCAGGATTAGAAACGACAGCTTGCTCGTTAGGGTTAGGAAAAATATGAACATTTTCCAAAATGACGTCAGGATTCGGATCTAAAATCAGTTCTTCAAGGTTAGGTACTTTTTCACCGAGTATTACTCGTAAATCTGCTGAGGTCCAGTTGACCTTATTGAAGTGAAGGGATTTAATCGTCGTTCCAAAACGATTGAAAAAACTTCTCACGCACCATTTGGCCAACTCTAGCTGGGGTCCCAGCTGAAAACTATTTGCGAAACATCTGTTAGGGTGTGTGCGCTTTTTGTGTTTTTGAATATATTCCCGGACGACGCTATTTCTTGAAAAAACAACTGCTGTTTTGCCTTTCAAGAATTTTCGAGCTTCGCATTCCCATGTTGAACAAACTAAACGGCAAGTTTTCAGTTCGTCTACGTTGGCATAACCGAGCACCTCGTTGATTATCTAGAACACAAAAAGGAACATCCTCCTATATCAAAAGAATAGGGAAAAATTATTTTCAAAAACGAGAAAAATTTCGAAAATTCTTACCGATGGGACTAGTAATGGATGAATATTATGACACTCATACGACACGGCCATTGTACTTAGGTGTTAAAATCTGTCCCTGGGATTAAATGATATATAAACCTTCGGCACACAGAACCCCTGTTCTATCCAACTTAGAAATTCCAACTGATCGAATTATTGAAATGCAAAGTAAATGTAATCTTGTTAACTTCATTTAAAATTGTGCTAATCTAAACTTATTTTCAGGTCCAAAATAAAATAGACATTTTAAAACTCCGTCTCGATTCTCTATTCAATTCTTTCTGCTCTTCTTCTACGTTTGAGAAACTGCGGGTGTGCACGCAGATCAGACAGAAAGAATCAAAACTAGGCATTATTCATACACACAAAGCACAGATGGGAGTCACACATCCAAAGCTTTCCTTTTCCTCTGGATTTTATGCAAATTCCAAAACCATACCATAACGCATTTGACTTTCAATTCATTTTCCTAATCTCCCCTTCCCTGTGGTACAACTACTCCTTAAATTTTCCCTGTTATATGATGCACATATGGAAAAATATAACGCTTAGGCTTAAACACAAGCGTTCAAAACCGAAGGCATAAGTACCTATGCAAAATTTTCTTTCCAATTTCAATGAAACTACATGCAAATTATGGTGACTGATGAGATGACTCAATTTCCGCTCGAATTACAAGATGATATATGTTTCACGCGACATTTCGTACTACAAAAAAAAATATGCTAAATGTGTGCTAGTGCTAAACACTTTCTCCAATTTCAATGACAATTTTTTGCAGAATAATAAATAATNAATGTGTGCTAGTGCTAAACACTTTCTCCAATTTCAATGACAATTTTTTGCAGAATAATAAATAATAGTTCCTTGAGATAAGGTAGGATGACGAAAAGAAAATATTACATTTCATGGAATTATTCCTATTACTGCCATTCTACCCAAATATTTTGCATGCTGATGTGGTCCGATGAACAAATCATACCATTAACATTAAAATAGCCTTATTTCTATCAACAAAAAACTGCATAACACATTACAATCTAGAATAACTAATAAAACATTTATTTCTTGAATGTTTGTCTTAGGCATAAGAGAACAATTTATACTAGTGAATGACTGGTAAAATCCATCCATTTTATTATTAGAAAATATCGTTATTTACCATTAACTCTATTTTTAAGTATCCTCGTTTTATTCGTTTAGATCTAAAGTTTATTTTTAGTATTATTTATATAATATAATAGAAATAACGAAAATAAGATTTCTATCAAAACGCTGCTTTATATAGCGTAAATATTATTGAATTGGTCGTAGTCGTTAAGTATAGGTAGGTAATATTATAGGTACCGCATGTAATCGATTTTTTATACTGTATTGTAATAATAATAACAAATAATAAATGACAATATCATAATACGTTTAAATATCATAACATATTATGCAATATAATTATAGTCTCTTCATATTTAACAGTACCAAACATAAAAAAGTCGTAACCAGCATTATATTCTAATAAATCTTGCAGCGTATTTACATTTCAGAAGAGTCGATACGGAATATTTAGTTTCTTTTTACGCGTATTACAATATATTTATATTTTCAGTTTCAATAATTAGCTAGGGACTGCTTTCAGGGCACAGAAATCTTTCTTTGCAATTGCTAGCGCCACAAAAGCAGGCAATCATCCCATTACTTTGGTCTTCAATTATTCCCGTGTAATCAAACGTCAATTCAGTTGTGGCCACTATGTCCTGATTTGCAAAGAAAGAAACATAAGGAGCCACTTTCATGTACGGATGTGCGACAAATACCGTTTGGGGGAACATATTTGGAGCGCAGGAATGCTGTTACAAACATTTAATCCAGAACAATTAATTTAATTCACTTACTATTTTAATTATATTTCATATTTAAAATGGATTTAATGGTTACGTTTATAAAACGGCCCAGATTCCCCTGTCTGGTCGCATCAATTACGTATCTATTTTCCCGGATCTTTGGACCAATACTCGGTAGATGTGGCCCAGCTTTTGGTAAAGTCACTTTTACTTGATACTGCTTGTCTCCCTGAAATAATTAACATTCACTTGGTCAAATAGTTCTGAATACAAAATTATCGGTTAGGACAGTATTTACCGATTCAGCTTCAGCTGCCACCTTGACAAGTCCAACAAAATTGCAAACAAACGCTCCTTGGGGAATATCTTGCAGCGTTCTTACTCCCCAGCCGGTGTTTTGAGTGTTAAAAACCTCTAAGCTCCAAGCGATATCATTTTGGACAACTCTGTTGGAGCAGGTGTTAAAGCATAGGCATCTAAAACATACAATTTAAAACTTTTTATTCTCAATTTATTTCCATCGTCCGAAGGAATAGGTAAGTTCTACTTTTATTGTTTCTTACGTGTCGCCGCATTCAAAGATGCCATTAAAATCCGGTTTCATCAGTTTCCGAAAGCGATAGCCATGACTAATTCTCAATTTTTCAGCTGTTGACTGACTTGAATGCAGCTCATTCCTGAAAGTTGTTCTCCTCATGCATAAACATTTCACTGGGTCCTAATTAAAACCAGAATTTAATTGTATTTAAGAATGATTGCAAAAGAGCCCATAAAAATAATTTAAAAAAATATTATAAGAAACTTACAAGGCAGCCATCCTCGCAACTGCAACAGCAATTCTCTGGTAAATGCAAGGATTCTCGCCTATATTGTTCTGAATGTTCATATTGTGCTATATATCTAAAGGACGGTAGTTCAGGAAATTCTAAAGTGAGGTCAGAACTCCTACATCGAATGGGTATCAGTTCTTCTCCATTAGTAATATCCTATGCAAAAGAAAAAATATTATTTTTAGATGAAAATTAGTGAATTGAAAACATTTATAATTATATTAGGTAATTTAAGATATAAATATAAATGCCTACCTCTGATACAGTACACGTATTTTGATCGAGATCAAAACATTGCTCATTCATCCAAACACTGGGAGAGCATTCAACTTCCGGGTTGAAGCAGAAATTATCAACAGTCAGAGAAGGATGTTCGGCCTCGAGTAAAAATTCGAAAATAGATTGTTCGTCCACAAACATTTTTCCACAAGGAGTTTCATAGAACACAGATCCAGCCTCAATTTTCCTGAAATAAAAATTAGCGGAAAAAATGCTTAGTTTTCTTAATAAATAAATTAAATTAAATCAAATAATCAAAAGTATACTCAAATCAAAAATACCTTTCGAAACCATAAACCCTGCAGCGAAATAATTTATTATTTGACACGGAGTCTGGAAATCCTGATGGGTTGTGGATACAGCAAATTTGCATACATTCTTTGACTGTGTGTTCTGAAGAAAAAAGAGATGCTGGAACTAAAGCTCTCGATGTCGATGGTTGTTGTGACTGTGACTGTGACATTGACTTATTTGATGGTCTTCTTGATTTTGTGGGCGGTTTAGATTTTGTTGGCGTTTTTCTTGCAATCAAAGGTGTAGAGGATTCCGAATCAGACGAGATTGGATCATTCGATTTGTCCTGCAGTGATTGAGAAAAATCCAATGGCGTTCGTGAAAAATCCAATGGCATGACTGCGGTTGAAGGACCTTCCTCCACATTTGGAGCAGAGGAAGTTCTATTCTCTTGACTGGAAAATATTTCTCGGAAATTTCTAGTCAAATCTTGATTCCTTTTCTCAATCTTAATATCATTATTTAAAATAACGACATCTTCTTGACTGCCCGGGTTGTCATCAGAGTCTTCGGTGAGGTCAATGAGTATTTCCGGTTTTTCTCCTACAAGGACCCTATACATTTCTTCTATTAAGTTTGGCTCAACTGAATTATTTTCATTCCCTAAATCTAGACTATTAATGGCCGTTTCTGAATTGTTGACTGTCATTTCTGGATTGTCTACAATCATTTCGGAATTATTATTATCAGCGTTCGGAAGGCCGAGGATTTCTTCTGACTCCTTTTTTATGTCCATATGAGGAAAAGGATTTTCGTCTTCCGATTTTTCAATTTTGATGCCACAAACCTCAATTTTCACTATTTCTTGCTTAATATTGGAAACATCCAAAGGTTCTGTTTTGATTTGAGCTGGAAGCAAATTTTCTGTAGTTGTCTCAGATGGTGAATTTTGGGATCTGGTTAACTTATGAGTTTTTAGTACTTGATCAATGTTAATTTTTTCCAATCGTACAACGGGTGCTGTAATTTAAAATAAATTCAAATAGTATCTTACAGATACATACAATTATATTCAATAATAAATCCAAAGTGACAATTCTTACATGAGCTTGGATTGGAATAGGACATATTCGATGATCGTGCTGTGAAATAAAATTTAAAAAAAAAAATAGGTTTAAGTACTCAAAATAATTATAATATAAAAAACAATACATTAATGATACTTACAACTTCCTTGCGACAATACATCGTCGTCCACACATAAATTAGGGAGACTCGGGAGATTCGGGAAGGTCCACTGGTCATTGTCATACGCACCATTTGCTTGGGTATTATTAAGAACTGTAAAAGGCAAATATGAAGAGTTTATTATTACAATGAAAACCGACCTTCATTTTAGAAATATTGTGACAATTGAAGAAAAGACTACCTTGTGATTGTGAGCTTTGATGTCTGTCATTACCCCGAACGTTTTGGTCCCCCTTCCCAGTAGCACGCTTAGGACCTGGACGTTGTGAAAGAGCTTCCTTGTCTTTTTCGAGAGCAGTTTCGTTAATTCCATTTCTCACAGCTGAAAAATTGGCAGTTATCTCCTTTCCTGCTAGAATATTTTCTTTTGCAAAAAATCCTATGTGGGGTCGACTTTCATGCAGTTCTTCAATGAAAACAGTTTGCATGAAAGTGTTGGACTTCGGTTCATGCTGTAAATACAAGCGAATCGCAAACCACAAATAAAATTAGATAACTCAATCAAAAAAACTTTTATACTCCGGTTACACATATATTTGGGAGGTCGAGAAAAGGTTTCATGGTGTGGGGTTCCACTTGAGGGGGTGAAAGTACTTAACGAAATAAGATTTTTCAGAAATTTCTTTTTTGAAAATACTTGGTAAAGTACTTTCACCCCCTTAAGTGGAACCCCACACAACGAAGATCGTTTCCCGACAATCAAGATATCAGTTATAGTTTCTCTTTATGGAACTTATAAATTTAAAAAGTAGTCAAAACCAGACGGCTAACAATAGGAGGTCACTTCCTACGGTTAGCCCAGCTTTAGTTAAAATCTCACATTTATGAATCTTCCGACATTTCCTTCATGTGTGGCATCAATAAAAAGGTTTTGGTTCTCAAACGCATTCAAACACACGTGCCGGCCCCTTGTGCTCCTCATTGGCGTTTTATTGTTTTTATTTAGAGTTTCGTCCCCCGACTGATGTCTGCAATTTTTATATGGGCAATCATAAACAGGGCCTAATTTGACTTGAAATTTGTAGATGCCCTGGACAAACAATATAAATATATTCAGAATACTGCGAATACTGAATTGCTCAAATATATTTACAAATATTTGGATAATTGTTTGACTTACGTTAGCAGCTTCTTCCTCCAGTACAATTCTTCCAATAAACTGACACACAAAATGTCCTTTCGGAATGTCATGCAATGTCCTTAGGCCCCAACCGTCGGGTTTTCTGAAAACTTGCAGTTTCCATTTGATAGGATTCTGGATGACTCGATTTCCGCAGTAAACACCTTTGTTTTCGGAATCAGAGCACTTACACCTAAAAATTTCACAACCAAAATTAATTTGAGCTGCATACAAAAATAACATCAACAATAATAATTGTTTTCCGATATTGTATAATATTCTAGTTTGTTTACTTGAAGTTGCACTCATAGATTCCTCTTGGCACGCACCGATACAGTCGTCGGAAGTCATAACCTTTGTATTTGGCTTTGCAGACGGAGGAAACGAATCCTTTTGTGTGACGTTTCGTCGTATCCGTTACACAAGAACAGCAATTACTCTATTATTCAGAAATAAATAATAATAATATGTCGATTAGCTTCATTCTTTCAAAAATTTTATTTTATATTGTAATTTAAAACTTAAAAAGTACAAATTATTTATAAAATCCAAAAATTGAACTATATTTTAAATAATTATATATTATAAATAAATATTATAATGGTGCTAAAAACTTAACTAACCTGACAATCATCAGTGCAAATACATTCATTGCCAATGTCAAAGAGCGGAAACGTTACATTATTGCCTGTTGTACTTTTAACTATGTAAGTAAATTCCGGCAACACTTCCTTGTCAATTTCATTTACACAAGTGATTGGCACTTTTTCCATATCATTCGAAATGTTCTAAAAATAAAAAAAATCTAGTTAGTAAATTATTCAGGTAAAAAATATTGCTGATTAGATCGACTATTAAAATACTAATATTTTAAAGGAGATACGTTACCTCATTGATGACTTGTAAATTCCACACCGGAAATTCTACATAGTCCCTTATTTCATTTTCGAAAGTGAAATAATCGATAGATATATTAGGGATGGTTCTAAAGGAAAAGTCCGTCCGAATCAAGTAGTCCATAACTTTTTTATATGTGTCGAAAACCTTTCCACACGGAGATATGTATGTGATATTACGACCCTTCAGAATTCTGTGAAATATATTTTAAAACTGAAAAATACAAACACATTTACTTAACAATGTAATAATAATAATCGTATTTAATTTTGTTTACCTTTCCCAACCGAAATAGATACAAAATGCAAATGGATTTGAGAGAATCATACGGCATCGTGGCAAATCCACATCCACACATTTAATCGTACAATGTTTTTGTAAATGGTTTACTGAAGTACTTTTGAATATCCTTCTTATTGGTGGTACAATAATTTTAGATGCGCTCAGCTCATTAGCATGAAACTCTGCACAAAGTTGAATATCAAGTGGACCGTTGTTATGCTGGCTTAATGGCAAGTCTTTACTAATTTCTAAGTTAGCAAATTCCGTCTGAGAAGGGCTTGCAGCAATTTCAACATTTTCATTATTGTCATCTGCTATTGAAACGAAACGTTTTTTACAATTTCTATTCAATACTTTCAAAGAAGGACATTGGAATACTTAAATACCGTCATGGGTGTCAATATTGACTAGCACATCGTTAATTGGAGCAGGTGTTACTTCATTACTTTCTTGTAGAGATATGTCTGCATTGGCTACACTATTTGGCACATTTTCTTCAGCGATGTCATCAACGTCTATATCTATCGCACCGGGACACATGAAAACTTGTTCTTTTAAAAGTTTTTCCAATGACACTTGTGTATCACATGTCAAGAGTCTAGAAATGTCAGAATAACTAAAGTTAATTTCGTTAAATCATAAATGCAAGATTACTAGTAAGCATCGAAATGTAATTATGCACAAAACTTTTAAATCTCAAGGACATTTTTTGAAAAGTACCTGGGATTCTTAAAACCATAGATATCATTATGTACAAGAAGTACAGTTCTTGTATTTTCAGACTCCATTTGATAAGACAATGGGGCTAAATTGTCGATCGTAAAGTACGGCTTCATTCTAACCGGGATACCTTCCACCGTACACTTTACCAACTGCAAAATAATTTCTTCTGCCTTCTTATATCTGAAACACAAAAAATACGCAAAACACAACCTAATTAGCATAATATTATACTTTATTTTACATAGTAAATAATACAGATATTATAATTTTAGAAAACAATACTAAAAGTTGTAGAAACCAAAAGAATATGTGGAATGAATGACAAATAAAAAGTAACCTCTGATCGAAAGGACTATTGAGCAGGTCGGAATTTTCTCTACATTGTAGACAGTCAATTATTTCAAAATATGTTTCTCCGTTTTCTAAGACAAATTCTCCGTAGACTATCGTTTTATTCGGCAGTCTTAGCTTCTTATTTCTCGTACCATGGAGTTTCCAACTCTTCGATTGCAGATCAAAAGACTTGGCTTGGCAGTTTAACTTTTCCCTGCCTATACATTCAGAAAAATATATAAAAAACAAATGTAAAAAATATAGCCAGATAATCAGAAACGTATTTAGTGAATTGGAATGGATTGTGTAGATGTTCTGAAGACTTAATGCCCTTATACCTCTATAGTGTCCAAGCTCCTTTTTAGAAATTTGGAATATCACCCACTGATTAGGATCAAGTCTTCCATCTGACTGTTGAGAAAACTCCTTGAGATTTGCCATGTTATCACATATTTCTAGAACAAAGTAAAATAATATTATTATACTTCGCAAAATTACACTAAAATAAAACAATGAGTGGAATAACAGCCTTTTTATATACTTCTCTCTAAGTCGTTTGTCGGACGGTGGAAGAAGTTATTGATGTGATTAGAAGATTGGTAGGAATGAGTTGCTACAGGCGGTATACCATTTTCAGTTATAACGGCATCAGCCACATTATTTCTTTCGGAAGTATCAATAATTCCGTTTTCATGAGTTTGTATCACAGTTTTCTCAGGCAGAATAGCGACATTATCTCTGATTACACCAGTGTCAACGTTCACAACTGAAGAATTATGATTTGCATCCGTTGTAACTGGATTAAGTGGAGTATCGCCATTTACGTTCACTGGTTCTTCTGCAATGTGGGGCAAGGCATTGGGTTCTGGAATTGAAGACTTGGATTTCTTGCTCAAATTATCTGTATTAAAAAATATAAGACATCACCGCTAACAAACGTGCCAACGGTAACTGACAATACTGACAGCTAATCAGATCAGTTACCTTCACTTAAATCCGCACTTTGGGACGAAGGTCTTCTTTTTCTACCGTTCTGTTGAGTCTGTTCTGAAGATTGTGAATTATTTGGAATGCCTTTGTTACCGTTACACTGTATATTGCTATTCATTATTTCCTCTAGCAATTTTTCGGAATTTAGATTATCGGTGGCATTAAATAAGTTGAAAGACACTCCATTGATCGAAGGTGGTAGTGGTGGTATTGGACCAGGAAAGTTGACAAAAGGATTAACAAATGCTCTATCTGTTTGAGGAATTGGTCCATTTGCAGAGACATTTAAATTCTGGTCTGCATCTGGATTTATATTGAGATGCTGGCAGATATGTTCCTTAAAGACAACCTTCTCCACCGTAGGCAATTTATCAAAATTATAAACTACCAAATTAATTAGCTGTTGGTAGCTACAGGCATTTAAGTTTTCAAAATTTGCAATTTGGGCAATCGAAATCATTTCGCTTTCAGTGCGATTGGAAGAACCAGTCTGCTTCAGAAGCAAACACGTCTTGTCAGTGTTTAGCTTAAAATATGGTTTCAAGCCCTCACATAATGTCACCGCAGTGGCCCAGTCAAATTCACTTGTAAGTTCGCATTGTCTATCCGATCTTACTATATCCCGTGGAGATATATTTAGAACAAAGAATCGATAGTACATCGGGATTATGTCTTGTAACTGGATGCCCTTGAAAAGTCAATTAAAAATAAAATTCATAACTTATACTTATAACATTTACGTAGTAGTAAAAACAATTTCGGAAAAAGTTGTGCAAAGTAAAAATTTACCTTTTTTTCTGTGAATTTATTATGGAATAAAAGTTGCATGTTGTGTCTAAAGGCTTCGATGCGACGGGGAAGGCCACTGTCGTCGCGAGGAGGGTTCATCGTCACAGATTCTTAAGGACTAGAAGAATATAAATCTACAACTTTGACCAGGTCAGTTCAGTTCATATAAGTCATAATAGTCTACGCCACACAAGAGGATCCTCTCAGAATTGTCTCGTCACATAATCATCTATTTCAAATACAAACAAACTACATGAAGATTTCTATATTGAAACAACAAATTGCTTAACCACCTAACTAAACCTAATAATATCTTATCTATTTTAACTCGGCCCATTTTAAATCATTTCTCACATCCATGTAAAGCTTTAAAAAATGGTCTTCAGGATTCGAACCTGAATACTTTCAAATTCCGGTCTAATAATCACTACAACGACAGGCTGAGGCTTGTCTTTATAAATTCTCAGGTGTATGTAGCAAGTAATTTCCTTAAAAATTACCAATAGAAATATATACATTTTTTATACTGTTGCAGTCGTTGACGATGGTTAGCTGTCCTCAACCCTTAAGCATCAAGCGTCTCGTAAGTCATAAAGTACCGTTTGTATTATAGCTTCGTTTACTTTCGGTTTGTAGTTTTTCGTTGCAACTGTGGAATGGCAAAATATTGATACTTAATCAAATGAATACGCCGTTAGCTTCTTGGTTACCAACAACAAAAGTACGTCAGTCAACCTATGACCTAGATTATTGAACAGTTAAATTATATTAATTATGCAACAAGTCAATTAGCTTAAAATATTGTGATAATTGGAATAATTAGTAAATATTATCTTTACATTTTCAATTTTATGTGCGATAGTTAGTCCTCTACAAACAAATTGTATTCTATATTCAAAATGAAATGGTTACTTGCGCAGTACTTCTTAAGAAATCCGTTTCGTTAGATCTTGTTGAGGAATGATGAGCTGAAGACAAATTCCTCTGTCTTATCTTTATGAGAAAATATTTGCATTATTATCCTGGACAATGTTTATCTCCTTTCCGCTCTTCCCTAATCTAATCTGTGCTGTGCAGTGACTAGACTAGACGAAGACGACTGCATCCCAAAGTGCAGCCTATTCAAGATTTGATTTGAACTACATACGACTCAAAAACCGCGACCAAGTCAAATGATCAGTTTATGTATCTCACATTATTTAGTAAAACATGTGACCGTTCCTTTTTCCGGGTTTCTCTTCTCCTATTCGTAGACTTTCATGTGTCATAATATGCCAATGTGACAAAATTTAAAAACGCGTGGAGGGAAGAATACGATCAGCAGCGGGGTTTTTTTTATTGAAGACGCGGATTCTGGAAACCTGGAAATTGGAAATTATTGGAACTATCTGGCTTCAGCTGGCTGGACACAAATGACAACAAAACAGACAGAAACATAACAGAAACACACTCAGCACTTGAATCCTTACCATTACGGTAGAAAGGACAAAGGAGGTTTAGCTACAAACGTATATCGAAATTTTCCATTATTTTAATATTTTCATAATCCATAATTACTTATGTTTTCGAAATCAAATATTGATAGTATAAATGTCAAATTTTGGATTTTTCCTTCTTAGGTCTAAAAATCCCCTCTAGGTCATAAGAAGGTATCGGAATGAGTATCAAGACATCAACTGGGGGGCAATAAAAGCTACATAGTCACTAATCAGTTGGAATTTATTTACTAGAGCAGCCAAAGAGGTGGGATTAAAATTTTTTCATTAATTTTGATTTGTTAATTTGATTAATAAAAGTTACTAATTGAAAGTATATCTCTGTGAGGTATTGGATATTAGGCTCGTTTTACTTGTATATTAACAAGTCCTATAGTCCATTGTAAAATAAGAAATTGATTTTCTGATAAAGTTCTACATTCCATTCAGCAGGTGTAGTAATTTTAAAGTCCAAAGGATTTTAAACATTTATTTTGAAACAAAATATGACCAAAATCTCTTGTTTTTCAAATAAACCGTGTCGTTAATTCTATAGTTTCTATTATATTTATAAAATAACTTTTTTAACACTTTTTGTGGATATTTCTTAATGTTTGTATTTACTGTATTTATTAAATACATCTATAATATTATGTAGGGTAATAGCCCGAGAGGACAAGACATCCACAAAATGGTTGATGTGACCCGCAGCAATTATGAGTCCGTGATTCCACAAATTATATCTCAAATTAAGACATCCACTTTTGTGGCTATTGATGCAGAGTACACTGGAATTTACGCTGAAAATAAAAGTCTTGACATTTCCAATAGGTTTGAATAGACTAATCATTTTTATATAATGTTGTGATGAGTATTATGGAATGTAAAACTGTTTTTATTTATTTCGGATTAGTTTGTTTGATTCCGCATCTATAAGATACGAAAAATTACGAAGGAATCTGGAAAAATTCATGATATGTCAGGTAAGTATAAAGGTTAAACCATGTTTATCTTTGTCATGCAATGAAAACTCACTTTAACTCACCAAATCATTTTTTAAATGTTGTGTTTTGATGATATCACAGCTAGGAATCGCAATTTTTCACAAGAATCCAGAAGCAAATGAATTGAATGTGGAAGCATACAACATTTATCTGTTCCCTGTATCATTTGATAACTTCTGTAAAAGGGATGCACTTCATATACAAGTTTCATGTGCTAATTTTCTCGGAAACAATCATTTTGACTTCAATAAAGTACGCAAACCTTTATTTATTTATTTCATTATTTCTTGTATAATGCAAATGAGTCTATATCGTTCATGAAAGAAAATAATACTATTTTGAACCTTATCGACAAAAATGAATGTGTACTAATTGCTAAAGTATAAAAATAGTTTCATTATAATATTACTAGTAATTTAATTTATTTTAATAAACTGCATATTAATACGTTTCTTTAAATTATTAGTTCATAAAAGAAGGTGCTCCTTACTTAAACAAAGACAAGACCAAAGAACTAGATAAATATTTAAGGGGTACTCGTCATTTTTTGAGTACCTGTGAAATAATTGACCAGGTACTAACTATTGTTTGATTTAATAATGATTAATGTTTGAATTGTAATTTTGTAAAATATTCTAATGATAATTTTTGTTATAACATTTTAATTTTAGGGATATTTTCCTGATGCACAAAAGGAATATTTGACGGATGATAAAATAGAAGAAATAATTGATCGCCTGAAAGGTGTATCAAAAATTATTGACGCTCTTCATGATTGTGGCAAACCAATGGTAGGCCACAATGTTCTTCAAGACATTTTATTATTATACCAGCAATTTTGGTCGGAACTACCAGGTCAGTACAAAGAGTTTAAATATCACGTGAATCTTAACTCGAATTTTTATCTGTAGCTCATTTTTTGATATAATGCAGTTGAAATCTTGGCACAAATCTTTAAATTTGCTAAATTCTCTCTTCATTTTTCAGATTCTTATTCTCAGTTCAAAAATGAAGTTGCTCGTCTCTTTCCCACCGTATACGATACAAAAGTTGTTGCATGGGAAGTACATCTTCTGAGGAAAAAGACTTCCAATACCCATGACAAATTACTGGCAGACACTAATCTTTTCAAACTGTATCTTAACTTATCATCGCTTCATGATTTTAATACGCCACTTGTAGTGGTTAATGATGCCTCTCAAAAGTATCGTAAAGGTTTGTAAATATTTTTGAATATAATATACATATTTGAGTTCTAGAGCCTGTGAGCAATTATAATTATCTTTTTAGCATTATACGACGGATTCAAACACAACTTGGAGACATTAAAAGACGCCTCCTGTCATGAAGCAGCTTTTGACGCTGTTGTAACAGGAGCCATATTTATTAAACTGGCATACCTGGCTTGTCGACCTAACCCTCGGTAATTATCTTCTGAAACTTGTGGTTAAAAGTAAAGAAGAATCATAAGCATGTTATTCTTAGCATTTGTGATAATTGTTCTTGTTTTGACAATTATGTTTTTCGATTAGTGCTTGTGACCCTCGGTATCTTGCCCCAACAACTGTTGAATTATTTAGAGGAGTACAGAGGTACAGAAATAACGTCAATTTGGCAAGGGCAACTATACGTCATATTGTAATTAAAATTTTAATGATTTTAAATCTTCATTTTAAAGAAATATGATTGTTGATTACGATGAAGTCAACTACAAATTCCAATGCAAATTATTACAGAATTTAGAGGGACCCGATCCAGAGTCTACACGACCAGATTTTATTCGCGTTAAAAATATTAAGGGTGTCTCGGGAGTCAGCCAAACTGAAGTAACTTTATAAATTCATGAATTGTATTTAATCTTTGTTCTTGATGTATTACTTCCCAATGGATTATAATTTAATCTGGAAGGACTTCTACGAGGGTGTTCTTTATAGGAGTAATTTCTCTTAGTCTTTGCCCCTTAGGAGTCCTTCCCGGGAAGTTAGATTTAAGTTTAAGTACCTTAAAGTACCTTAAGGTCTCAATCTACTGTCGTCTTTAAAATTTGGATTATGTAATTAGCAACTTTCTTTTCTGTGTATTTTTTGCTTATATTTTTCAGAAAATTCTATATGTAAATGCACAAATATAATTTTTTTCGCAATTTTTGTGTATTTTGCAGATACGTCGACATTTATCGAAATATGGTGACGTGGAAATCGTGGAATTGGATACAAATAGTTTACTTCTTGCGTGTTCAGGAGTAGTTTGGTAATTCAAATAGATTTTATATGGCTGGTTATTAGAAGTTGAATGAATTTTATTTGTCTTTATTTTCTACTAATTATGAGACATTTGCTAATTTTTAAAATCTTTATACGCAGTGCAAGAAATGTATGGAAGGAATTATCAAAACAAGGCTACAGAGTTTATAAAGAAAAGTATCGGCTCTCAAGTACCGGCTATTTACTCAAGGAATACAGCAGGTAAAAGGCCTATATTACTTGAATGCATTTTTATGTTTGTATGAAATGACACTTTTTCTTGAGCAAACAAATTTTCAATGTAATGTTTGGTGTTTGCAGAATTTTTGCGATTAGTTTCCTGACTGGCGGAGTTTGTTATTTGATTGGACGTGAAGCCCTGAACCGTTTTCGTCATTGACTTAGATTTTCTATTGTTTTGTTACTCGTTATAGTCGGAAATTATTTTTTGTTTTAGAAACTTACGTATATTGTTAGATCATCATATTATTACATTGACTTTTGTATCTGAAAGTATCCGCTGGCATACGGAAACAGCGGAATGATTTCTTTGAATAAAATAAACTTTTCCAATCAATACTAACAATTGCTTTCCTCTGACTTTTTTGCCTGGCACAATCGTCTCAAGCTCCAATCGCTTTTCTTTGCTAACTTTCTCAACCTTATTATCATGTAGCATGAATATGTACTAATATAACGGACATCTCGTGATAATGTTTTCACCGTTGTTCTTAAGTTCTACATAGATATCGTAATGCTTGTTTACTAATTATAGCCATACTCTCTGTAATTATATTCCTCTGTATACTTAAATTGTAAGTAGCAGTCTTCACTTCATGGTCAGATTGCTATATACATCGAATATATTCTGGGTATCCGAATTTCCGATAATGAGTGGTAATAGGGTTATCAGTAGAACACATTGAGCATTGATTTCCACGATTTTAGTGTTAGAACAGAATTTATTGGACAGGGACATTCACTTTTGTTTCAGATAGCGACTTGTCATTATTTATACTGAAGAAAAACTGCAGTAGAACAGTGAAATGTAAAATAAAAGAATCTTGCATAAAATTAACTTTCTAATAAATGACCCGATTTTAATTATGACTTAAACAGAATTTACTATTTCGAGTTAAATTGCTAAATATGTTACGAAGTCTTGGAAATTTAAAAAAGATAGTTGTACCAGTAGTTCTGTTAGGTTCTCCAGTGTTTTTATTCTTGTGGTCAGTAGGACCACGTAAGGAAAATGGTAGGCACACAATTCTCTTGCATTTTCATACAAATGGTTTTCTCATTCTTTAAATTTTAGTGCATTTATTTATAGAACTATCTCGTTTGTTTGTAGATATTTCCATTCGTGTTCTCTTTGTATCGTATTCGGGGGATGCGATGAGTGTGGGTAAACCTACAGTTACAGTTTTGAGTTCCACGAAAAATTCCATCATTGTTATTGACAGGAAAGAATGGGACTTGCCAGTAGACTCTCAAGATTTTTACAGAAACAACATAATTTTAGAGTGCAAGACTAACTCTTTTCCAGTTCATTGGGGATTTGTACAACGCATTGGTGAAAATGTAAGCAATATAACTATTATTGATATGGAATTTGTGTAGGTTCTATCAAGGAATTTTTCATCTAAAAATTACTCTAAATTCTTGCTTGATAAAACTGAAAACTCAGGGTCCATCGGTAACTATTCATACTTCGAGGGTTGTAGACGAATTTCAAGAGAAAACAAGTTACCGATTTATTTCAACAATGAATCTTATGCCATTTAAAGAATCGTCTACTGGAAAATACATTTGTGACAACATCAACACGACAATTAGCAATTCCTTTTCCGATGCTGAAAATTTTGTATACATCTATTGTACAGGTTACATTGAATAATTTGGCCTTAGTTATAATTCCTTGAGAAATTATTACTAGCAAGACTCATTCATAATTCATAAGACAAAAAACTGATTCCGATGCTATTCTAAATTCTAAATATGTAGGAGATGAAGTATTTTTGTCCCAAACAAGCATATCAATAGAGTCTACAAACGGAAAAGAATTAAGTATTCCATGCCCGGTTTCAAATCCGGAAACGGCTGTAGCATTGTACCTAAATCAATTTGAGGTGAGTAAAAAACAACAGTTAATTCATGATTTTTCATGGTTCCATGCTTCGTTTTTGCTAACACATATTAGCATGGACTGCAAGTCTTGTCTAAGTTGTCGACTAAAATTGTTATTTGCAATTGGCACTCTATGAGGAAACCTTAATTTTTCATTCAAAGACGAATAATAATCGGAAATGGGTGTACAGGATGAAATTCTACTTTCTGCTCCGAATCAATCCTATGCAACGTACGATCCTCAAGTTGGTTTCACATTGTCTACAAAATTTTTAGAAGAAAAGGA
>JABASI010003171.1:0-17281 GCA_019776505.1 Tomocerus nigrus | reverse complement strand
AAGTGGACATTATATAAAGGGTATAGGCGAGAGATACCACTATCATTGTTTCTAAGATTTCTTGTTTATCTTGCTCTGGAAAGTTCTTGATCTACACAATTACACAACTCTTTTTGGGTCTCTCATGTAATTTAATCCCCTGCGTGAACAAACTCCGCTAAAGTGAAGTGAGTGATTAAAACTGAATTGAATGAAGACACGAAGAGAGGAAAGGGCTGACAAAAACTGTTTCCCACTTCTACTTAGGTTGTTAAGTTACTTTTTACGTAACTCCTGTTCCACATTTTAACTAAAGTTAAGAAGTATTATACGAGGAACATCATACTAGAAGCGGAATAATTGCGCTTAATTTGACTCCTGCGTAAATATGGGAAGGAAATTATACAAGTGCAAAGTGCAAACTATTCTGTAAACTAGTGGAACTTAAACAAAACTACTGACTGTTTATTATAAGAAGGAACAGTGCAGTGCCACAAAACTTACATGCACAAACTATATATAACCACTATTACCAAAGTAGGCATTATTAAAATAGATAACAAACACTGAAATTCTTGAAAATAGCTTGCATTTCCAGTTACTTACTACCATATCAATAGCTTCTGTTTACAAGTAGGATAAAGCTCTCTCACACAATCTGATCAAATTCTTAGTAGTTATTTAGGAGGAAAAGCATAAGTTTAGTTTCAATGTTTCTATTATTTGAATGTGTCATTTGTGCATGAGATAGACTAATGTCGCGACAGAACAGTGCTAATGACATCATGAATAATATTTGCCACCAATATCTACAATGTTAACCAAAGAAGCTCATCGCTATTTAGATTTCTGATACTTATTATGTAATGATTCAGAGCAAAATGTCGTCAGGCACAACAAGAAGTTTAATACCTAGTTGTGGTGTAGTGTATATGAGTAGAACGTAATGTGAGTAGTACAAAGTGTGCATATCTTCTTTATCTTTCATCTGGTAGACCATTTCCATGAATCTACTACAGTTTTACACTATGCTTCGTCAGTGCTAACCTCATCATAGGAAAGGATAGTCAGAAAAGAGAGATAGAGCTCTGTCTGACTGTGGCATACCGCTATTGACTGACTGCTGTTTATTCAAAGGGTTGTTTGTATTCCATTTGTGTTAACGCTGACTCTGAATGTAGAAGATAAGCAAAAGCCAGTGGGTGATTTCAGTTCAGTCAGTTCAAACAAGTCTCACAATCAGTGTACATCTTTACAGACAGTGTCTTAATCGTCTACATATACACATAATATTATTTCCTTCTCATCTACACTGTCATCCCTGTAAAATTCAAAAGTGATCTAGTTTCTAACGGGAATTTCAAGGGCTCTTGCACAAATCTGGTAATACCGACTTAAAACATTTACATGCATGATCAGTCAGAAATTAGCTCTATACGAATTGTAACTAGGTATTTGTGATTCAAATAGCTTCAAAATTAGTGTCAGAGTATTATAGTACATTGCTTTTGTAGTATAGTAGTTACATAAATGTTAATCTAGATTCGGTATGCTCAAACTCAACAATTTCTAAATTTTAGGTGAGTTAAATAAACATCATTAGTGATTTACGTAAGCATGTACCTACGTTAAAGTTTTGGACTAACGATGAGGTTTTCATTAGCTAGTTGCAATGTAAATAGCAAGTTTATGGTGTTGGATAAGTTTTGTAGTTGCAAGTTGGTCGTAGCATTATTACGTATAACCAATTTAGCTTGTTAAGAAAATATTTGTCAACGTATTAACGCTAGGCAATTGAAAGGCATACTGATCGTAGATTATGCTTTGAAATGAATTCCGTACAATTGGAAGCAGTACATACAGCAGATCCAAACATCGCATCACTAAACAATAGTGACATATTTATAGTAGCATCCTGTAGTTTGCAGATATTCCGTTCATCTTTATTTCTGTACTGGTCTCTCTCTCTCTCTCTCTCTCTCATATGGACTGCATATGTGTGCAGCATTCCTTCTATCCTGCTCTTTCCATTATTCTTGCCTCTCTCCCTCCCGTGATGTGATCTGTCTGTCTGTTTCTGAGTGAGCTCAACAAAATTTTCTACAGTGTAATACAATTGACAAAAACAGAAAAGCATCATCAACCATATGAAATTAGAAGATGTGAATTGAACTGTCTACTATTTTTATATTTCTAATTGCATGTGTCATCATCCTATTGGATGAGTTACATTTATGGATCATACATGCATATCACTTTAAGTGTAGCTACGCATAATTATGCAAAAGAATTACCTAACTCAAAATCAGCGACAAAAAACAAGATGTGTGCCTTATCTACTTATCTATGCAAACTAAATTCGTCGAAAATAAACGGAGCTTGAATAGAGTCTTTGTACTCTGCCCGTCTCATGAACATACTCATCATTTGGGTGTTTCTATCTTATGAAATGCAGCATGCATGAATATCTATTACACGTAAATGTATTATTTTATTGTAAATAGGGACAGTACACACATTTTCCTTTTGCATATCGCACTCATTTCCTGTGTCGGAGCCATAAATAAAAGAGGTTATGAAAATTATAATGAGCTTCCATAGCTCAGTATTCAGTGTTAATTAATATAGCTCATACATACATAAGTAAATTTGGACTAATAAAGTAAAATTTAGCATATAGATCATTCCTTAATTTGACGGACATTATTATGTAAACTAACGTATACACACGTCTACTTATAATTATATGACATACATTTTAAAAAGCAAAATCTCTATTCTCTGCATATCTACGCGTATATTATTATAATTACTTACCTAGGTACTTTTATTTAATATTTATTTACTATATCTCTTTATTCTTCATAATTGAATTAAATGGATGGATCCTTGGATATTTGAATTGAATATTCATTTGAAAGGACCATACATACACTGATAAAAGATATTTTCATGTAACAACGCTTTTGTACAGGAAAAAAAACATATTCACAACCGTTGTCATTAAAAAGTGTGCTATATAGGTGAAATTAATATAATATTATAGAAAACTACGCCGCAAAGTAGGTATACATGTGCATAAATATCTTATTTTTATATTAGAACAGCCAAATGCGCATTTCAGGAAGGAAACAGAAGCTCTTTGAACTTTGAAGTGTTGTGTAATAATATGTAAAAACATAGGTGCTTGAATTAAAAAGACACGCTATTCAAGTAGTATGCATACAGAAACATACCTAACACTTACAGTGTTTACATAATGTAGGTAAATACGTATTAAGTAATGTTGCAATGTGTGTAGGCATTGAAATGGTCTTTTGGTTTGGTTGGGGAATTGACACAACTGCGGTTTATCCAAGCAGGGGACATAAACATTTTTGTTCATGTTTCCATAAGCCCGATTCAGTCCTTTGATGTTTGGTTGTGTTTTATGTTTTGTTACAGAGCACTCCAATAACTTCAGATGAAAGTGATAGATGTTTGAACGTATAAAGTCTTGTTAAATAGCAATGTGCTATGTGCAATTATGTGTATTGGATTCGAGGATATACCTTGTTGAGTCTCCTCCATGACGGATTTGGATGAGGTCTAGTCAGCCTAAACTGGATTACAGTATAAAAGAAAATAAAAGGCAGTGTTTTCCAAGGAACTGTCACTTTGGAGGATATAGTTACTCGTTGGAAGAGCAGTCAAGGCAAAAAGAAAGGATAGCAAGAAAATAAGTGTACTTAGTTGAGTATGATATGAAATCCTAGCTAAAGAACTCATCTGAGTCAACGCAAGCAACTAATCTTCGTCTCATCTTTCCCTTTCCCCTTGTTTTGTTTCCCTGTCCAACTGTCTGTTTTGATCAAATCAGTAACAATCAGACTTATTGTTATTGTTAGGTGCGTAGCACAGCAGAAACTCCAAATGTAACAAACATTTAACATTTGCAAAGACAACAAAGTATATATATCAAATTGGTGAAAGTACAATGTATAACGAAGATAACAAATCAGTCAAGTACACTCCATTCAGTAATTACAATCACAACTTCCCAAACCGAGAGTTGACCAATAGCTACAGTAATAATTTTTTAACAATGGGAAACCTTGGCTGTGCGAATGGGAGCAGCAACGGAACAAAAAATACTTCTTCGGTTATGACAAACTCTACATCAGATCCTAATAATTCAGACTCGGAATTGGATATTGAAGTGGTTCTTGTCGGAGATTCTATGTGTGGAAAAAGTGCCTTGGCCATGCGATTTGTCTGTGATACTTTCAATGAGGTGAGTCATACTTATTTCTTGTTACCTTCATATTATTACTATTACATTTTTAAGGTACTATACATCTTCCCATAAGCATCCAACCACAGAAAATTGCCCGTCTCTGCATTATTATTACCAATTGACTTGGCAAGTGCCTTCAGTCATTTATCCAACCATCAACAACGGTTTGTTATTGCAAATATTTGCAAATGCATCCTTCTCACTATAGAAAACGAGTTGGAACACGATGGGATGCGTAGTTATTTATCTAATGGAATGAATGACTAATGTCTAGTTTAGATTGTAGGAATATGGATGAGCCAGGTATACAGTCCTTCTACCTTATCTTTCCACTCACTACTTTCGCTATCTTTGATCTCTGTGCATACTTGGCGAAAACGAAGCAGTGACGCTCCTATTTACACAACCACTATTAGTCATTGAATTATTATCTTTTCTTATACAAAGGAACTTCATTGTTCCTTGAGAGAAACACATTTTTAAAAGTGCCCATAGGTTCCTATTAGGATTGATGGGACTTCTTTCCGAGAAATTCGTCCAACGCACTTCATCATCACTTATCTATCTACTTTTTGTTCATCTTGGTGTAGGTTTTTCTCCTATATTCCTTCACAGACACCGAAGTACCTGTTATCCTAGTCATAAGGTTCATATAATATTGCATATCCTATATATGGTTATCAATGTACTAAAAGGAGTATTATTAAGATCGATGCATGTGTGTTGTATAAGTACTAGCTGTTAGCTAATGGCTGTTAGAACTGTAATCCAATATTCAATTTAGACTTCAGAAGATAGCTTTTATGTGTTTACGAAATATTATTGCGTATTACTACAGGTGCCATACTCCATTTCATACATTACACAATCACATGTAGGCGTAGATTCATGTATTATTACGTGTTGAACATCTTAGGGCATCTTAAGATTATTTTAGTGCTGGAGCCACACATTTTATGTGCTTGTAAAGCTACGGGTTATGGAATAAAAAGTGTGACAATAAGTAGCCAAGTATGATCATTCCATATACTATGCAAAATCGTTAAATACTACTTATACTTCATTATTCCAAAGTAGGTTGCCAAACTGTTTATGTGCAACTTGGGTCCTATGAGATTTTAAGTAGATAGGTAGATGAAAGTAGTAAACTCGGTAGGGATTTTTCCATTCGCCTCATATTACATCATAATCGAGATTACAAGACTGAGCTCTTTCAATTATCTTGTCCGATTTTGGTGGAAGATTAATCTGGATTGATCCGTCTCCTCTAACTTCCACCTCATCATTCACTCAATGTTTATTACAATAGACGCCTGGCCAAAGTAACTTGGGAGAAGATACAAACAGCATATAACGAAAAATACAAAGAGAAAATCTTACTTCGCTTCTACTTCGCTTCGCTTCTAAGTACTTCGTGTAGGCATTAGATTATTATTACTTATATGCTGTAAAACGATATCTCTGAAGCTAATACTTCCTTTTCTTAATACAAACGAAATACTGTATATAGTTCTTCTGGTATATTGCAAGAATAGTAGACTAGGTTGCCTACTTAGTGCATATAGTAAAAATCTCATTGCCCTACTTACATAATTCTGAAATTGCTATCTTTGTGTCTGTGTGATGAAGCACTTTGAGCATTTGCAGAAAGGGACTCCGCTAGATTTCCAAAGGAGCTTAGCCATATTACGCCTTTCTAGCAGTATCATTTATTTGGCCCCTATACATCTGGAACATCCTGGTCAAGAAATCTTTCTAAAAATCAACTAAGAAACTGAAACCTATGTTTGATGAATATGTTCAGGAGATTGAATGAAATAAACTAGGCATTCACAATAGGAAACAATGATTCATGGATAAATACATATGGGGGGAGAAAATTAAAATGAACCAGAAATTATTGCCAGCATAAAATTTTCGCACAATATGAATTTAATATGGTGAGCAAGTGTGTTTCATGGATTAATAAACGAAGTGCCTGGAGAAATTTTGGTACTCTCGTTATTGCAATTCCATATACCCAGGTAGTTATTTATTTTAATTTTGATTTCAGGGCTATGCTTAGTGTTTCCGGACATTTTAATATTATTAGTATTAGAAAAGGAGAATTGGGTAGTTTTGGGATGTTCACATATTATGTTTAATCCATATTTGATATCAGATATCATAGGAGGGAGTCCCTAGTGAATAGGGCTAAGCTTTTCCATCCAGTACTTGGTAGAGGCTTTGATTTTTCCTTTATGAAGATTATCGAAGTATGAGTGAGATGTGAGATCGACTTTGGTAGGATCTTGCGCTTGAGTTTCTTACTTGCACGTAGGAAGATCTCCTTTATTTTATTATTAGATCATCTTCGTGTCATGTCATACAATACCTGCCTGGTTTCCTTTGCTTTCTGGTTTTACGTAACGTAGCTGACCAAATTGAATCGATATATTGTGTAAGACGTAAAATAAAATGATCTGAAGCATGCTAAGCCGTCCTATAGTGCACCTTCCTATATTATGATTTTATTCGACAAGAAAGTGACTGAGTGAATTTCCAACGAAGACTGAAGAGTTTTACAGCGTCCTTGTCCTTACTTAAGTATCTGTAGATTCACTCGGATGAAGATGGTAAGTGGTAGACTAAGAAAGGATCGGAAATATGTTACCGACGAGATAGATGGAAGATGCTCAAGCACTTGACATTTAATTCAGTATCACAGACAGAGCAGAATAATAATATAGTGAAGTGACGGGATGCAATGCAGAGATATCTGCCCAAATTGGTCCTACCTAATAACGGCTCCCTCTTCTCCTACGGCATTATTATTAATGCACTATCCAAAACACACTAATGTATCTCTCACACAGAAACTACTACAAGCTGACTGTACCTCGTGTCAAATATACAATCTCTTAATTCTAGTACTCATCCCATGTAACAGGGGTGCAATTCTTCACTCTTTCATAAAAATCATACTCAGAGTCTAAACGAATTTTATCCGAGCTTCTTTATATATATATACCTACACTCATCTTTTGATGTAATCTGATATCAATCAAATCCAATTTGTTACAACAAGCAAAGCCTAAAATAACAGATGGGGAATAGCGTGGTTATGAATCTGCTATTTTCAGTACATGTATCTTGCACCTTATACCATTCATACTAAACAGAAGTCATAACGGAAGTTGCTCGAACAAGTATCAAATATCACAGCACAGCGGCAGTCCTTGAGGAATTAAATGTTCCTATATATTACTTAAATTACCAATTATTTTATGCAATCTACGCATGGCTTATAGTTGTGTGTAGATGAAAGACGACTTGCTTCATCATGTCTTAAAATAGGGTCCGGCAAAAAATATTTACTTTCCTTAGCAATAATCATCCAAGAGTTTTTCAGGTGCTCATTGGTACCTTTTCATGAGTAGATTGCTATTTTATGTTAGTCGATTGTTATTTAATAAGATCTTCTCACTACTACATACTAATTTGAAATCAGGAAAGGGCATATTGTTTGGAATAGTCATTTCATTTGGCCACAAAGTTCAAACAGCACATTGTGTATTAGTTTCATGCACTACATTTGGCAGCCATGAATATTTAAGTGGCTCAAAGAGGTCCAGTTCCAGCCTGAGGATATGTTTTATTGAGTTTATTGATTTTCATTACTATTTATTAACTTTCCTTGTTTCTCTTCATGTTGCTACATTTCTATAATAAATACCGCTCCGTTCGGCTATAAGATCAAGGCAATCAGATTTTGTGATATCATGACTCATTCTTGAATAAACTACAATTACTATAATAGCATACTCTGAGAGTGAATTTCATACAGTTCAATGTTTTTGTAGGTTACGACTTATTCTACGCTGGATATTGATTGTTGCCTGCACTGTCAACTGCATGTAAATTGACAATCATACCTGAAAACATGTCAAATGTAGGATGGATACATGGATGGAGCATAAAATGTTCCTGACTTTTAGCAACTGTTTGTAAATTGACACACTGTTGACTTATGATTTTAATCAAACAATGGAACTCAATTATGTAGTACGTCTTACATTTTTCAAGCATATATTAAGTTTTTTAGCAAACACTTTTATTAAATTCTCGACCCGATAACATTAGGAATGTATCAGTATGCATTCTAATGGAATCAGATATTGTTATTGTACTTAAATAAGTACATACTATATCCTACAGCTACATGCCACCCATAGTTTACATTTAAATAAATGTGAGAATGTATGAATATGGAACAAAAACCAAATCTACTGGCAGAGAATGCAAACATTTTAAATCAATATATGTCCACTTAATACAAATAGAATCTAGTTGAGCTGGTGAAGGATATAATAGGAAGCTGTCAGGTTTTGCCCATTAGTAACTGTGTGTTTATATATTATTAGAGCAAGTGCATGCATTACCTACTAGCAAAAAACATCCAACGGCAGACGCAGATAGTACTAAGATTCAGTATTCATTACTGTAAGTACTCGACATCGTGGATGGAGTCTAATAAATCATGGAAAGCAGCACACTGTAATGCAAAAACATAACCATAATGCATATTAAGATTTAGTGTGGGAGTGAGCCCACAACTCTAACTGGAGCATCCATAGTTTCCAGGGTCCAGGGTGTACAGACACAATTTGTAGAAAGCATATCGGTTCTAGGGAGTAAATTTTCAAAGATAATTAAATGTAAATATTTAAGCATAGGCAATGTATTGTGGGTGGGAATAGTCCAGCAATAAACTAATAGCTAATATACACTTTATTGCTGCGCATTTATGTACATTTTGTGATTGCTCATTGAATCTGCTCATTATCGAAATTGTCATGTAGCATTTAAATGATGTAGTCACTTATCTTGTCGTAGCTACCTAACGAAGCTGCATACACAGATTTTTTAGCCAACAAATCTAGTCGACACAAATAGACACATTTATAAACATTTGCATACAATGGATAAGAAATTGTCGTTGGACAGATGACTGATATTTGCATATTGCTTGTTTAGGGACTATGGCACATTATTATCTGCAGCTTATATAATGTAATGCGCAGTTTTCTTGGTGACATTGACTTGTCTATGCAACTCGTTTGAAATGAAGTGAAGGTAGTTATATATTTTCTGGATAAATATTCTACATCTTCCTTTACCTCTGTTTGCTAGTAAACAAGTTTTGTTAGCTGTGACTCTGTGACGTGTCTAAGTATTTTACGTGATTGAATTGGAAGCTGTGTGAGTGAGAAAATGTTGCAAAACGGTATGTGCAGTTTCTGCAGTGGAACTAATATGCATTCAATCAGAGTCACAAAAGTAAAGCGAAGCTAGCTGCCTTGAAGCAAAGGCAAACCTAGTTTTCATCCTTCAATTTCCACACAAAAACTAAACCTATAGAACAACATGCTCTTTGTGTATTCAGTATTGGCAATTTTTCTTTGCAAATAGCAATGTTGTTTTCTATTTGCGATGAATATCAACAATAACTAGGATAAAGAAGCTTTATACATAGTAAGTAATATTTATCAAGCCTTTCCATCTGTAAAAGTGCACCCGTGCCTACATTGTGGTTTATATTATCGCTCATGCCACGAATACAAAAATCCACCTAGACTAGGTAGCTAAGTACTGGTGTACATAGAAATTGCATACAAAGGTCCTATAGATATAAAACATTAACAATTTATGTTAAACTCCCTATGTTCGTTCTGTAGCATGTGTTTGTAAACAATGTTGTTAATAAAATGCAAGAATGTAGGTAGGCAACTTTTGTAGAGCCTACGAGAAATATTAACTAACTAGTCAAGGAAAAGTCTTCGAAAAATGCATTATATAGTTTAGGAAGGCACACTAACATGGGATTGACTATGTCATCATGTGTAATTTAGCTAGTAGTCAAATTCAGTTGGCTACATGCAGATACGTATTCCCATTTCAGTCAGATAATGAACAAATGTATCAATATACACACGTACACATAAACTGGTTAACTGAATTTTTTACAAAGTCAAACATGACATTCGACACAAATGCAAAGATAACAGGAAAATGTCAGAGTAGGGGAATGTGAGAAGACTACGGATGTAACTGAGTGAGAAGTCGTAGTCGTATCGAGCTGAAACATGCAAAAGGCTCATCATTTTCCTATTTGTAGACGTGACTTGGTTCATTTAACTAAGTTAGGTAGTTGGAAAACAGAAGCTCATCCTTTTCATTCACTATTTGTGACTGGTTAAATGTTAGCTAGTTAGTTGTGTCTGTGGTGGCGTGGTTCGTATTCGGGATATACATATTTTCTCATGCAATAACAAAGGAGAAATGTGGGTGGATGTGGATGTGAAATGGCTTTTGTCGCATCTCCTACGGAATTGCGGATTAAGAATCCCTCTCTCTCTCACACACACACAACCTTCCATTATTATCCTTCACCTTCTTCTCCCTTTCCCCATCAATTATTTATTTAGCAGACATTTTGCAAATCTGCGTAAACAAAGGTATTAAAATAAATTATTATGTATGTATCTGTATAAGTAGGTGTAGTGGCTTTATTAACGTTTTCTCTTCGTCCTTCCAAGGATCTTCCCTCCTTCCTGAACATCTAAATTGTGGTCTCTGTGACATTATTGTGGCCTTCACTAGAACACTGTACCTTCCTCCTTTCCCTCACATAAATATACAAAATTGCTACCATATTTTCCCAGCATTATTCGCACTCTCTGGAAATTTAGCCTTAAATTCTGGCTTACAATGCTTAGCTCACACTTTCCAGAGAGTTCTAAGTGTTTCTCTGCTATAGAGAGAGTATTTCCTAGCTTTTGTAGTATAGGAACTCTTTGATCTTGTCTGGTGGGAAATGTTTTATCACTATCTATTGCTCTTAGTAAGTTAACTAAAGGCTTCTTTGCATGCTATGTACCTCTAATCTAACTGAACTGCTGCTGTGCTCATCGTGACTTGCAAAACCAGAAACTGCTTGCATGCATTCTCTACATCAGTTTCATTTGATGCTCAAAAAGCACACCTCGACACAAATTGACAACAAAAATTTCTCTTGTCTGTGAACTTCAACTGATGTTGATGTCTTATAATTAATAGTGCAGCCCTAGGTTTCTAACTGTTTTAAATCTTTTCAGTTCACCATGCACCATCAGATACTTATTATGCTATCTGTAATATTATTGCTTATCTCGTCATTTTAACACAGTCAAGCAGTGAGATTACTTTTTTCATTCCTTCAATGTCACGGCTATTATTTAAGCAATTACATTTTGCTCTACAACATCGTTAGTTTCTAATTTGCAGTTAACAACTAAGTGGTGATCCAGATATTGTATCGTGTAAACTTCTCAGATTTCGTTTTTACATCTGCTATGTCGATAAAAACTATCTACACAGTTATGTACGTACATTATGTAATAAACACATGCATTATATCACATTGACATGGGTATAATTAACTTTTTATGCAGATGTAACATTCTGAAATCATCCTGTTTTAAAAAATTCCAATGACAATAGGCATAATTTTCCTGTGAAGATACAAATATAAATTGTCTTTATCTTAGTAATAATGTTGTTCCAAACATTCTTTGTAATGCAATGTTTCGCAATAAAGTATAGATAGTGTGATACTGTAACTCAGACTCGTATATCAAGTTAATTTAAACGTATCCCACTAGTACAGGACAAGTAATATTTAAGTGTATGGGAGTCTGTGGAATAATAATGGAAAAGTCAAAGCAAAAGTCAATTTAGTATAAATCACTGCCATTTGCGTAGGCCCTGGCTAAACTGAGAAATCAGTAGCTTCCTTTGCAATTTCAGACTACACATACATATATTATCTATCTTTGCTATCTGCTTTATGTTTGCGAGAGTATGTGTAGTCACTAGTAGTCAGATATTATTAACTATTACATTTTGTAGATTTGGTTTACGCACATATGCATATGAGGAAGAGAAGAGGAAGGGAATGGTAAATATAGTATATAGAGTATCTTTAGTAGGTGTACTTTTATTGTTATTGCCATGATTTACCTAGATACGTTACTTATCTTTAGAAGCTCAATAGAAACTGATTATAGCTGGAGAATGTGGCTGGCACGGAATATGTATTGCGCGAGATATGAGTTTTGCCAAGAATATGGCTATGAAGTGGGGATTCCTTGAGAAAATCTATGGTTTCGCATTTTGTGACTAGTGTATAAGGGGTGGTAGTTGGGTAGTTGCTATCTAGCTGGTAGTGAGTAGTTTGGTTGGAAAATAGACGAAACAACAATGCAACAAGGAAATAGGTGACTGGAAAACTATTTGCAGTCATATAGTGCTATGAAAAGCGTAGTAAAGTAAGTGAAGTCATATTATTACATTAGAAAAGGAGGTGGCACACAATGTATGTATATATAAAGCAGGAACCTGGTTTTAGGGAAAATGTTCATAGTCTGTGTGTACTAGTTTAGTTTGGCTGGAGGAAAAAGGAAGAGGAAGGCTGACAAGCTAAATAGCTCTCCGTACATAGCAACATGGGGCATACACAAAATGAATGTGGTGAATGGTCTTCTTGCGACTTTCCTCTCATCTCTCCTCTTCTCCATGAATCTATTGTGGCTCTGTAGAAAATAGTGCCGTCGAACCCGTTTTATTTTCTGCTCGCTATTATTTAAAGTTAGAACTATGCATGCATATAACCATCTATTTACTTCCTACCTACACATAATGCCTATAATATGTGATGCAGTAGGGACTTAGCAACTATCTAGCCATAAGATGAGCCTATTTTGCATAGATTCATACGGAAGAACATAACTTTTACTATAGGCTTGTCACAATCTATAATTTCAGATGTTATTTACACTAGCATTTCCCTATTGCTCTCTGAACTGCCTATAGTGTAGCATGCATGTGTGACTATGAAGTATTTATATGTGTGAGAGAGAGGATAGTCGGCGACAACAACAAAAGAAACACACAAATACGGATGGCTGATCAGAATCACCACATTTTATTTTCAGTTTCCTCTTAAAGTCTCATCCTGTTTCACGCCAAACGTAACTTGGACGAGACAATATGTGTGTGTGCATGTTATATATAGAGCATTATTGTTTTATAGGAGGAGATGAAGGAGGTCCCTACATAATGTCACCCAGTGTTCTGCTCACTGACGTTAATGGCCCTCTATATAATACCACATCCTCCACTTTGCCATTCCTCATTCCAATATATAATTCAATGGCACAAATGGCTGTGCAAAAATTCGTTTACGATCTTTAATGGACATCTACTGTAATTCATGTCATCAATGGGAGAAGGTGTGAACATTGGCAAACCTCTATTTGTGCTTTGTGTACGTAAAACAAGGAGAAGGATCATTTCAAAAGTGACATTTGATGTAACATAAACAGATTACTGTGCATTTTAAATAGACACTTGGGAAAATATAGGCTCTAATCTAATTTTTCTCTTCAGATAAATTCTAAATGCAGTTGGAAAAGTTGGCCAAGTAGTCTGTCTCATCCCTACATTCAATATTTTCCTTGGAATACACTAATGTCGCAGAAGTTTCTGGATGAATAAAGTTGAGGCGTTTTATTACTGGTCCAACTGCTTGAAGAAAATGATTTTTCAAATCTACCGAAGTGAAATAGATAAAAGTAGAGTATAAGTTAAGTTTTAGTATATATATAAGGATTTTAGTATGGAGAAAAAGTGGAAATTTTCCAGAGCAGTCTAATATTTTCCTAAGCAGGGAGTTGAAAGTTTTTAGTGGAGTAATACAGTGAGGTATTAAGGTTTAAGATGAGTAGCTCACTCAATTCTCTTCATTATAGACATAAAATTGGCAGAAGCTTTGTACTGTGTGCATATAGTAAGAGAAGGAAAATGAAAACTCATTTTCAGGAGTTGAAAGAAGGAGAAAAGGGAGGCATAGGGTTGAAATGCGAAATGTGAAATGCATTTAGCTACATGAGTGAGCTCTTCTAAATAAAATAGAGAATGAAAACGTGGACTGTTAGCAGTAGTCATATCTGAAACGGTGAAAGTGGCACGAATGTCAACTACTACTAAAAAGAGAATTAACGAATGTTGAAAAGTGAGGCATAAAATGGAAATATGAAAGGAGATACCTCCACAGTTCGCATATTCTCTGGATTTTCTATGTACAACCAAGTGTCAAATGTTTCCCTTTGTGGCAAAGCTTCAAAGTGCAGCTGCTCATGTCTTCTTTCATTTCATGACATAACGAGCAATTCGGAAATCTGGTTTGGTTTGGCCTCGGGAGCAATGGACAGTCATGTTCCTGTCACGAGCGAGCAAGACTTTCGTTTCATCCTAATAAATACTTAAAAACTATATCTAAACACTATCTACGGACTAATATATAACTGCCGTACAAACTACTATCTCCATTTCCCTCTCTCACTCACTCCCACTCCTGAATTCTCTTCTATCATCTTCATAAATAAATGTCACTTTCCACTTTACGGAACTTAGCCAACTAATTCAACGGGGCTAACTAATCGTACCTTGACATATTCATGAATTCCCTCAAATACAAATAATACATGCAATAATTCCACTCTGTATACATGTTAACTCCGTATTTAGCTCAAAAGTTTCCCTGATGAAAACAAAGTGCTGAAAGGGCATTAATATGCAAATTTCACCCGTTCAGCCAACTCTCTAGAATGTAAAATTCGTCATCTATGCGTAGGAGCTGGGAATTAGTACCAATATGCACATACACACATAAATACATGTTATCTTAACCTTTTCCTTTTACTCATATTACTACTGTTTAAGCTTATTATCAGGTCATGGCTTCTGAAAACTTAATTTACCAGAATGACAAGGAAACTTTTCAGCATAATAGAATGACGGTTTGGCAACAATAGTACACGTTCTAACGAGATAAATACCTATTTATTAATACACCTACTTATGTATTTTGTGCCTTGAGGCCATACTATTCGTAGAATTTACCAGCACACTCTCAAAATTAAACAAATTAAAACGTAAAAGCTACAAACAAGAAATTGTCCTAAGTTAATGGGTTTTTACTTGACATTTCCTTTTACTGTCTATCAATGTCATCCAGGGAGGTCACGATTTTAAAAGACGCTACCGCTTTTAAGCACATTAGTTTGTTTATCGAACAGAAATACACATCCTTCAAACAGAACCTACTTACTAGTTGCCTGAAACACAATCCAATTCCCTGATATAACATCTTTGCTCCAAGAAAGAGTTCATGCCTGCCCATAGAAAAGGAAAATAATACACTTAGTTTTGATTTTAAAAGCAATAGAATGTGGTGCTGACATGACACTTCAAGTTCGCCTAAAAACTACTAAAATAACAGTTTCCTATAGAAGATGTTCGATTGTATAGTAGTATAAATATACCGAATGTAGTTCAGCTAATGGAATGGAATTGCAAGTAGGACATTTAGAATATTTATTGGTCTAAAATTAGATTTCATTTTCCTAAGAGGGTATTGAAAGCATAAAATAATGTTTGATTAGATTCTGTCTTTCTTCGCAACAAAGCTGTGAACAGTTTTATCAGTTTCAATATTTTTCATTGTTCATTGTGAAAATAAAAGACGGGTGTATTCAGGTGAAATATGATTCAATGAAAAAAAGAGGAATGAGTATACCGTCAAAATATTGTCTTCATTGTAAATCTTCATTTGAAACGAAATACGAAATACGATAGTTGGAAAATATAGCATTGTTTGCTATCTGAGTTGCAATGGGAAGTGTCTTGACATGGAGTTGGTAAACAAGCTTATTAGCGATCTTTTCTCTCAGCGTGCCTCTGACTTTCGAGTTCAACTAACAAATGCATTTATATATTTCTTTTTCAGGTCTATACGCCAACAAACTTCGATAAGCAAACTGTGACTACACAAATAGGACATATTCCAGTGAGATTCAACATTTGGGATACATCTGGTAATTACTTAGTTTTTATACGATCTTCTCTATTGTTACTGACGTGTAATTATAATACTTGTTTTCCTGCTACCCTAAATCCACTAGCAGAACTGCGACGCGACAAGAATGTATACAGTCTTTGATAATATGAAAGGTGCACTATAGTTATTTAGTATCATTATTAAATAATAGTGCAGAAGCCCTTAACAAAGATGTCTAATAAGACTTCTGGCTTATGCACACAAATTCTTTAATGCCCTCTGTTGATAATATATAACCATCTTGACTTTCTTGGCAGTAATTTTACAAATTATGTAGCATAAATTAAGTTAATTATGCTGCACCTAACATCCCAAGTAGTGTTGAGTGAACAATTTAAAGATGGGAATAATTTGTTTGAATAATATATTTCATAGACTATGACTATAGTATAAGCTAGCTAAAATCCCAGTGAAATGTAAATCAACTCTGTAATTACAAATACAGAATACTAGATCCATATTTTTTGCGAGAATGTCTAAGAGGGCATTAATTTAAATGGTCTACAAGATGTAGTAACTGCATTTGTACACATTTAATATATATTATTATTTCATAGTAGTGCAATAGAAATAGTGGAAACATTCCTCATAAATTAATGTAAAAAACATTGAGAGAATTGAAATGAAAGTGAAATTGAGTTAGTAGTAATATGTAGCCATAATCTCATAATAATTTATGGCTCTTGTCGGCCGCAAATATTGATTATTTTTCTGTTGCCTTCAGCTTAGAAGTTAGAAGAGTCTGCTATTCGATGAGATATTATATACATAAGGTTGAAATCTCATGGTTTTGTATGGTTACATAAAGGTTCATCAGCACACGACTCGGTTCGACCACTGGCCTACTCTGAAGCCAAAGTTTTCCTCGTCTGCTTCGACATTGGGGATCCCACATCATTAGATCATGTTGTTACCAAAGTATGCCTCTTTCATACAAATTATATATAATCAAACTGAAACTAATACTAACATCTCCTGCCTATTCACCCAAGAACTCCACAGTGTTCTCTCTATCTATGTACTAACAGTATTATAAGAATGGTCCC
>JABASI010003170.1:0-17286 GCA_019776505.1 Tomocerus nigrus | reverse complement strand
TACACAAATATACATAATTCATTTTTCATGTCATGAATAGCTGAGATGATTGCATTTAATATTCTTCTGTGTCTCTATTATTTACTTGTGAGCATGTGCGTTCACATTCCACAAAAAGTGATAAAGCATTTTCGATTGCTAATGAATCTACCTCACATATAAAAATATTTGAATAAACATAAGAAAAAGTCGTGTTTGCTCTAACTACATAATGACAGTTACAAATGGTGACACGACAAATACTTTCATCAGCAAAACAATCTCCCTCCTCACTCTCAACCATATGATACCTACTTTGATTATTCTGATATTTTGTTTAAAAGTCTACACATATAGCGACATAGCAAAGTAAACAACACATTTAAAGTCCATATGCAAATTGTGACTACAAAAGTCACAATACTAATAGTTAAAAAATGCGTTTTTGTTCTGTATCTATAAGGAGGACGTAAAGGCGAGTGTTGTAGATTTAAGTTTGTCAATTTCATTCTAGTAAAAGTGCATTGCAGCAATAATGAAATGAAAAAGAGAAGCAACCTACATAGAATGATAATAGTTAACACAGAAATATATATAAGTAAGTCTCTCTTCACTATTGCCACATGCAATCATGCTTAGCTTACATTTTACGATTACTAACTTAGCATAGTTTTTCCTTGCCTCTCTGCTAATCCTTCCATTTACTTTTGTCTTGGTGCATTGCGTTTGTAAATTGCATTAGGACGAAACGAGAAGCAGCAACAGCAGCAGCGGTGAAATTATATTGCGGTATCTTGTCTCATAAACGACACACATTTTCTAGCTCTAGCTGTACATTTTAACTCAACAACTGCAATGTAACTACATAGTAGCAGCAGCTTTAACTGTTCTGCCATAATTATAATGTGACTCTATGTCTCTCTCGTCCAACAATTAGAACCTTTTTTCTAACAGTTATTGTTATTACTATTATTTTTACGATTTCTTGTCAACAACTTGGCTTTGCTGAATGACGTGAGTTAGTAAATTCTTCCATCCTTTAAGGTTGGTGTCACTTGTTACAGCTGCGTATATTTTCCCACTCCACCAGATAGCAAATAACTAGATCTGTCATGGATGAAAATCAAAAAAATTGGTCGCCATCAACAGATAAACTATCCTGGAGGCTCACAGGGGTCGAAAAATTTCTAAATTTTCATCTGAAACGCTGTCAGATATTTTTAATACAAAAAAATCTTTCGAGCCTCTTTTTTTGAGTAACCTAAAAAGACAAGACACGTTTTTTTTGTCTTTCAGATGAAAATTTTGAAACTTTTCGAGGGTTGTAGTCTCCTGGATAGTTTATCTGTCAATGTCAACCAACTTTTCCCATTTTCATCCATTACAGATCCAGTTATTTTGATATCTGGTGGAGTGGGAAAACATATGCAGCTGGATCAAGTCATACCAACCTTAAATACCAAAGTAGAGAGACAGAGAGAGTATTATCAAAACTGTGCGTCATAAACTATAGAGCATCGAAGAAATGAATCTGTTCACTATTATAGTGTCCATCTCCAACTAACACTTTAAAAATAATAACTGTCATTTAATAATTATTTCCCTTTAGCCAGCTCAGTTATATATAAGCACTCGCACTTCATTCAATTCACTTTCGACTAACTTGTGTAAAATAAATACGTAATACTGCATTTCATCTTTCTAATGGACATCTCTGTTTTCTTTAGTCATTCATTTGTTGCAAAATTCTTTCCTTTTGTAGTCCATTATTACTATTATTTAGATTTCGTGTTCCTCTATCTTTCAATTTCGAACATTACGTAGCAATAATAAAAGTGTCTGCATTAACATGTTATACGTTCTCTACGTTTTCTTTTCATGGCTTATTATCCTCTTTTCAGCTTTTTACATAATCATTAGTTGATTGTAACTGAGTGGCAATGAATGAATGAGTCAGTGATATTTCTGATTCGCTAATTTATTTGCATTTGTACTTTCCAATTCCATTCCTTTTCCTTACGGTCTACCTCTTAACGGAATTTAATTTTCATTAATTATTTAAGCATAATACAATCTACACACATAGCATACTACCTATAATAAGACTTAAAAGACTATAATTTAGATTTCAAGATGGAAAAATCTATTGTACTAATGCTTTATACTAATATCGTAAATCGAGAAATAAATATTTTGTGGTATGCATTGACTACTTTTGAATATTCTTCATTTAATGTTATCGTATTATAATTTGTTTACTAACATTCTTTGACGAATTTATGAAATGAAATGAAGAATGACAAACTTAATAGAAAAAAGTATCACTGTTCATTAAAGATTTTAGTTTATTTGGCAGATAATTGATGTATTCTTTTCCTAATACACCTGGGCGGAAAAGTCGTAATACAACATTGTGATACTTTGTGCTTTTGTATACTGAAATACGCTAATCATTTGAAATTGTTAGGAAAGTCCTGAGTGAGTGTCCTATCTATCTGACCAATAATGCTAAGTAAAATTGGAAAATACATTGATCATAATTTGAGAGATAGTGATTGTGCGGCAAAACATCAAAAAGATGATTTTCATGAATGACCTAATTTGTTCGCATCTATTTTCCCTCGTACACTACAGATACACTTAATTGTGGTTAGTTTATTTCATTTTTAACTCAGGTCAGTTGTTTTTCTAAGTTTCCCTCTTATTTTCTTAGTTATTTATATTTATCTTGCAATAACAAGCGCTAATATGTAGGTAGGTAAATATAATGACCCTGTATACACATTATTTTTAAATTCTCCGTCTCTTTATAACCAAACTGATGCATTAAATTTGAAACTGATAGAAATTGTATTTAACTAACACACGATATGCGAGGTTTCACGAATTTAATGTCTTAAATTGTAACGAAATGCAGTCATGCACTGCGGTCAATGAGAGATTTCATTTTTCAAAACGTTCATCCGTAACGTAAAAAGCCCTCATCACACTATCACATACAGAAATACTGAAAACCAAATAGGAATTAAAATGTAGAATTCCAACGTGTGTGCTATATAATCGTGTGTGCTATGGAAAAGTATATCACAAATTTTCAGTATAATTTCGACAGTGAAAGTTAATCGTTTACAGAGGAGCTGTGTGTGATCTGATCTCATATTATTCGCATACAAGGAAATTTTTGACAAATAATAAAAATAACCTCAGAAACCTCAAATATCAGAACTTCGTTGAATTGAGACGGAGTGGCAAGTCGTGTCTACACAACTAAGACAAGGATGACTGACTCAATGATAAAATGCAATATTAGGTACGACTAGGAAGTTGAAATTTTTCAATATAACTCAGTGGGAGCTCATCGAATGGATTTTTAATGTTTTTTCGTTCTTAGGAACGGTAATTAGTTTACCTAGTCGAAAACTGCGTGCATACTATAAAAACAAAACCACTGCATACGTCACAGGGTGTCATAAATCTATTTATTTATGTAATAATATTATCATAATTTATACACACAATAGGATTTACTTACCACATTTATCAATGAATCCATTTCTATTTTAAAAGCACATGCACATATTTTAATAGCATTCGATTTTCTTTATGCAACTAAATGAGCACGTACTACGTAAGATGTTTTCTAGTCATAAAATTCCGTCTTAAGATCATATGAGACTATTAGGATACTGAGAATTGGTTTACTTAACATTTAATTGAAAAACAATAAGGAAACTTACCTTTGACACAATTGAGCAGCTCTTTCCCACGAATGTCTAATGCTAAAATACTTATAACAATGAAGTCCATGTAACTCCCAACCTGTTCACAAGTAGAAAGATCATAAATAAATATCAGTTATCAAATGTCTGATGAAGAAAAGTAATTAGAATAGGATTTGTCAAATGATTAGCCATAATATTGCCCTTTGCCCTAATTATGTACATTTATTATAGGTAGACTTGTGTCACGCTGTATCCTGTCCACACCTTCTTTGATTAATTAGTCTGATAAAATAAAATTCCGAATTTAAAGTAGGTAGATACATTCATTTAAATAAACTTCAAGTACTGATATATAAAGCATAATAATACAGGCTAGCAGTAAGTATATATCATATAATTACAATTAAACATTTAAGTAGCCAACACCTGGGTGGATTTGATTTCAAGTTAACTGACTGCTCTAGCAGCGAAAGTGCACGTCGTCAGTTGACAATCATTGAGAGAATTAAAATTCTTGTCATCACAGAATGTCAGTGTGAGTGAATAAAAAGGAGCGTATGTATCTATGCATTAAAAAACAAATGCATCAAGAAGAAGAAGTAAAACAATTTAGTGTAAAATCCTCTAGTGTGTCTGTCTATACGCATCAGATCTGAAAGTAGAAAAAGAATTTCAGATTCTCACATCTCTTGTCTCTGAGAGTGAACATATTGAGATCGATTTTATTTATTATGTTGTCCTACACATCCAACTTATTCAATAGAATACAAGTTTTCTTTTCTCTGCCCATTATAATATCATTATACAGAAAAGGTAGACAGAGAGGAAGCTCCATGCTCTTTTCGCGATAAGACAGTTAAAAAATTGTTAAAAGGAAGGATACAGGATTTAAGGATCGTCTTCAACATCTACTACATATGACTAAGTTGCATTCTCAAGTTCAGACTTCAAACTTCAAACCTTTTTTCCTGTCTGGCAAATTATAAAGGGAGATATTCTATATGTCTATTGTAAATAACGCACAATGATTAAATATTCAACAATGTATTTATTTTATATCCGTCTGGTCAGTTAGCATTAGTAGATCTGATAATAACTATAGCTGCGTAGTCAGAAGAAGAAACATATGATTATAATATGAAATCAAAGTCGAAATAAAATCTTGTATGTGGTTGAGAAGAGCTAGGGTTAACTTTTGGCATGACTTGTCATCGGCTACAATAGAAGAGCAACAATAAGGCAGGGGGAAATAATATAATCATCTGTGTACAGATGACAAACTAATGGTTCTAATGTAATAATGCGAAGAGTGCGGAGGTGCTGATCTCAATGAAATGAAACCAACACACGCATTATTGAAACAGATATGTAAAAAACTGTCTGAGATGCAAAATATCCCCCCTACAATATACAAGAGAAGAGAATAACTGACTTAACTAGTGAAGTCAGTTAGTTAGTGCACACATATCCATTACAGAGAGATACGAGACGCATGTATGTATATGTAAATAGGTGTAAAAGATGCATCTGTATATTTTGTACACATACAAGAAGACAAGACAACTTAAGATCATCACATTGTATAGATTTTCAAAAGTGGGCTAACGTAAAACATGGCTTTTGGCATTTGCATGTCAGCTAGGCCAACATCTATCACTAAACGTACGTACAGCGAAAGAGTACATAAACCCAAAACCAGACATAGACAAAACTTACACCTTTTTTACATTTGCATCCTTTTGCAACAGATTCAACGAGTGTCTTGTCTACTGGTGCAATGAGCTACTAACTAATGATAACTATGCTTCTCTCTTATTATTATTATTATTATTATTATTCTGGTTGAGTTAACGTGCGTTCCATTGCGTTTCCTTCTATATTCTTCCATTTCATGCATGAATAGCTATAGAGTTGCCAATAAAACTTCTAAATCCTCAATACATCTTGAACTGCATCTCTGAAAATGTGAATGAGAGAGTTTTTTAGGGTTTGATGTTTGAATCCGCAACCCTCACTCACATTTTTCCTTTACCTTTCGTAATTCGTAACAGAAGACGCGTAACACATTCTAACTTAGGGATTAAGCAAAAATCCTAATTTCGCCGTAAGGATATCTTATTAGTTTCCTATTGTACCTATTGTATTTTTCTTTTACCTTTTAACTCACTTGACTTGATAACTAAAGAGAGAAATGAACATTCCCCGCCCTAACATAAGAAACGTGATCTATATAACGAAATCACTAATCTACCTGTGAATTTATTTGTCCATGGCCAAATCTACTACAGACACTAAAGTCCAAGAACGTAAATCTACCATAGGATGTGTGTCTTATTAAGAAAAATAAAAATGAGAGCATTCTTTTCCTATAGCATTACTGGTAATATTTGCTATTCTATATAGAATTAATATTGTAATGGTATAGAGCAAGGCCACACCCTCACTCTCAGCTTTACACGCACACAAATGTTAGTAACTAACTCTAACAGTGGCATAAATTGACTACTTGTAAAAGGAGCTTGTAGCTATTTGCTAGATTAGAGCTACTTTAGCTTATTACACCTACTAAATGACCTAAAGTTGCTTAAAAATTCACCACGTCCTCCTAATAACCAATTTCCATTGTCGAGGGATACTATAATAAGCATTCTGTTTATAGTAATCAAACTATAGGAAATAAATGTAGCTTGTAGCATGCAAAAAAGAATAATGATAATTAGACTAATAATATGTGACACTTGAATTGGATCCTTCGAGCAAATGTTTTTTTTCTCAATTTTTCATTATATCATACATGACATAGCTACACAGGAGTACTACTAAGTTAAGTATCAATGCTGTACAAGTACAATTGAAAATTTTGTTGACTCCCTTACATTATCTTGTCTTTTTTCATTGTTAACTGCATCTACATCTCTTTATGTTTATAAATACGCTTCTCTTTCTTCCTCGCTTCAGTAGACAATGTGGTATAGTCAGTCTTACCGCAGAATGGAGAACACAATGAAAAAAATCTCCTCGCGTGTACATTCAGACACTAAATAAAATACGTAATGGAATTGTATTCTGAAAGTACCTGGTATACATCACTACCCAAAGAAATGAATCATTCCTTACAACAAGAATACTACATAAATGAATGAAGGAATGTAATCTTAATCTCCCTCTCACTCTGATCTATAAAGAGAACAGAAAATTCTGTAGTAGTTACCTATATCTAAATAGTAAAAGAATAGTGAACTGAAGAATAATAATAAATTCGAGGTTATTTCATTGCCTTCTTGCCTCTTGTCTTGTCTTCAATGTATAGTCATTCTTTTCACAAGGAATCTGATCTTCTGGTTTAGTTTAATTCAGTTCTGTCTGCATGGGAGTGACAATGACAATAGGATAGTAAAAGAGTAATTGTAACGCCTTGGTTTTGTCTGCTACGGCCAAACCACATGTTCATCCTACTATATTCTTCCATATCTACTGCCACCATCTCAAAATCTTTAGCCTTATAAACTAAGGTAAAGTGTACCTTGTCTTTCTATTGCCAACACCACCACACTTTATAATCAACAATATTCTTTTTCCCATTAGCTTACCTAGTTATGCATTATTAAATTATTAATATAAACCTATATAAATCCTCTAACTAATTGGCCACATTGATTCTCTTGTCTTAATCGCAGAATTTTATCTACATCATTTTTATTTTGTAATCTTGTGTATTTATCTAGTGATATGCCGCATTATTTTCCATTTCAAAACACAACTGTCTAAGAATATTTTAGTACTAAACATTTTTCAAGAGCTATAAATGTAAAACCCATACTTGATAGACAATCCAGAATTATAAGTAGGAATTTATTTTTTAAAGGCTTCCCCTAGCTCTCAGTCAAATCGTGCTCGATTCTATGCATGAATTATACTTGAGTTGCGTTACTTTCTGCTTTTGTTTGAATGTCCGAAAGCAAAGTAACGCAATGTAAAATGTAACTATCATCATAATAAGATAATAAATATAAGTTAGTAATAACTACTCGTGTGTGTAGTGTGTCTATGTATTTATTTTATGTAGTTGAATGTGCTACAGTACACTATGCCATAATAACAATGAAAACTGACGAGTTTTTCTATTCAAGACTAAAAAATGATGATTTAAACTCAAGTTAAAAACTCATGTCAAGAGAGTAAAGTGACTCTACTTGACTATATAGGTAGAAGAGGTACTTCATATATTTAGCGTTATTGCCTGTGAATTCAGAATTCAAGTGAAGAAAAGTACATAGTTGAGCTAGGGGCACATAATATCTAATGATGTACGTAGAGAAAAGAATAGATCGAGGCTATACGTGTGTAGTATGAATATACTCACATCCAATAACTAACCATATAGGAATAAGGAGAGATAAAAGCTTCTTCTTTTCGATGTTCGAGAAGAATAAGACGTGGGTCAAAGACTAATAATTTTTCGTTGGAAATGTACACATCCCTGACGACCTAATTTTTTCATTGCTTTATACCTTTATTCTTCTTCTTACGATACGATGCTATGCTATGGTACTTAGCTCAAGAGAGCCCTACTATAAAGTAACAAAAAAGAAACATGCATCTTTCAACTCGAAATATGCAAAAGAGATTCTCATAAATGTGCAAGCTAAGCAAATCACAATAGAACATATCACACGTTCATAATAATAATAATCCTCTATAATGCAATGGATACGAGAATAAACAATCAAAGAATTATAGTAGTATTCCTTAAGAATTTATGTTTCTTCATTTTAAAGAGCTACGCAGATAGATACCTGTCCTTTGTCTTGACTAATAGAATGTGAAAAGAGCAATGTACAATAGGATGCAGCTAATGTGTGTGTGTGTGTGCAATGCAAACAAACAAAACATTCCTTTCTTGAAGCTCGTAAAATTCAAATCCTCAACACATAAATACTTAACTGCTATCTGTGTGTCTAGTATAAAGTGTAAAGTGAATTGTAAGCCTTTAGGACCTCTTCTTTTCTGTTTTGCCCAACCCATCATTCTTCTTTTCTGCTAATTTCTTTTATTATTATGCCTTTCGGTTAAATATCTTATGTTTACTCTATGGTCGCTCTTTGTGTGGTTGTGATCTGATCATCCAATATGCTCCTTCTCCTCACAAACTAATAATCATCTAGCACATTGTGCATTATGCCTAAACAAATCTTCAAAAATTACACACAAGAAAATTCTAATAATCCTTTCGTCACTACCGGACATAATGGAATGGGACAAGGTACATACTTGTGAAAGTAAGTAGGCACTCTTCAATCAATGTACAGGCACTCGACAAGAATGTCTAACTCCATCACATATGGCTAATCTTGTATACCTATTTTCATCATTGATCACATTGACAAGTTAATCAATTCTTACACACATACCTAGCTCCATATATCTACTCAAATATAAATGGCCACCTCCAGTTTTATACTTTTACGTGGGTGAATGGAAATGCTAACTGTACCAGACCAAAACTCAATAGACACGAATCATCTTTTGACAGTTATGCATAGGTAGCAAGAATAATTTTAATATTCCGGAGATGACTTAACTTTTTTATAACTGCTACATGATTTATTGGAGGAAGAAATAATAAGGAAGTCATACAACGAGAAATAAACAATAATAATAATAATACGTAAAATATACGTAAGTAGATCTTGGTTGACAAATATCCGTTTATATGAAGATCACATTTGGATGTGTGAATTGAAATCTATAAATGTAAAACAATAGGATTGTTGGGATAATGGATGTGGAGGTTTAATGATATGACGATTTCAAGCCATTATGTAAATTTTTGTTCTGGTATTACTGGGACTAGAATGTGCTACATTGTAACAAATGTACAATGGAACACNCCATTATGTAAATTTTTGTTCTGGTATTACTGGGACTAGAATGTGCTACATTGTAACAAATGTACAATGGAACACAATTAGAAATACAATTGGAGGTGCGACATGATTGCTGTTATCTACAACAAATTAATGAAGCGCCTTTATTTTTTTTACTATCTCATCGTCGGCTCTTTTGCCATCACTTTAGAGTGAGGGATAAGAACGTGTCGCCGTGTGGCATCCACTAAAACGCATGAGAAATCATTTGGATTGGACTTTTTAATGCTTTCCTTATCTACATTTGACATTTAGTGATTGTGATACATACTAATACAGGTATAATCACTTTTCTTCTATTTACAAGTTTATACTACTAAAACACACCTGTGTCTAACTATTTTACAGGGCCTAATTTTCTATTTGAAACTTTTACTACAAGGAAATAACGACCATTCATCATTCCAACTATGGCAAAAGTGAAAAAAAGTCATTAAAAACATTATGGACTAATAAATATGTAAAAATGGATGCAATTATTGTTATAAATAGTAGAGCATACAAATCGAGAACTAACATGGTATTGTGGGAAGGAATTTTAATCCTAATTGCTAATAGAAATAGAAATTCCGTAGATAATTTATTGTCTGATCACGTTGAGATTAAATTACGGATCATCATCATCAGAAGAGAGAAAGAAAATAATCCTAATTATTTCTAAGTTAATATTTTTAACATTTCGTGTGGATGAAAACAAAATTATAGATCCATTAGAAAAAGGAGATGGGATTACAATCTTGGAATGGAAAATTGATTTTTCTGTCCATGTTATATTGATGGGTGAGAAAATAAAAGGTTAACATATACACGTGCATTAATTAACATAGAAAAGATATCTTTAGTAAGTAATGTAATGTAATGTCTGTGCTAGTAGACAAACTAGACGAGTCTTTTTGATTAGGGTCAACAATTTTTGCCAAATCATCTCGTGAAAGTTGGTTAGAGGTTTGAGTATGAGAAGGACATGAAAAGGAGCGTAGGTAAATGTTACATCGCTGTGTCTAATCCTTCCTAACATCAACAATCACTGCACTGCAGCAGCAATTCACTTAACTTTATTCTGCTATTAGTTAGTTAAGTAGTCTTTGAGTATTTGTACATTAAAAATACATCTCCCTGATTGTCTGAACATAGAAGTCTGCTAAACGAGTAAAAAACCATTCCTGCTAATTGCAAGATGCGATTCAAGATTCAATTTTGATAGCATCATGTTGAATATGTGGGTAAATGCATTTATCTGCGTTTTTATAACTAAGTCCTATTTATATAAATTCTATATGCAGTTCACTGTATATATAAGTACAGGACGGAACGTAACATAAAAGTTTACCTATATTTTTCAATTTACTAAGTAAAGAAAGGAATGATAAAATGCATTCGCATGCAGAATATTCGCTGACATGCACAGGATTAAGACTAAGGACAAAATTATTTAGCTATCAGAGAAAGGATAAGAGAATTTATGTCTTAAAAAGTTATAGCTTACCATTAGGACATTGGAATAACGAAGATTCCTGGAAAGACAAAAAAAGAGCACATTCAATTTACAAATAATTTCAATTTGCATTATTAATTGTGCAATGATCTTTTTTATATGCAAAATTATTATAATTGAATTACGGTAGAAAGGGTTAATAGACAAAAACATGCACAACAGGAATGCATTGTATAAATAATTGAAGGCGCTTCAAAAATAGGAAAATAATCCTCACCTGTGAATTGACCAGGGTTATAACAGTACAAGCAGCAGCTATAAAACTGGCTGCCGTCCTCCACGAGGACCTCATCTATAAATCAAACATGAAAATCACAATTAAATTCCATATTACGTAGGCAAATCACGTCCAGTCACGTTTAACCCAAACCAAAAGCCAAGTTAAACTATCTTATCTGTTCAGTTGACATGAGTCGACCAACTAAATCTCAGACCTTTCTTACTGTATCCCATTTAGGATTTTATTAGTATGCGTATAATATTATAATAGGAGGAAGAGAGAACATAGACTCTTGTAATTTATTATCAGAATTACCTACATAACGACACAATACAGTAATCCTCGCATCTTTCCATACACATTCTACCTTGTCTCTACTACACAATATTCATGTTTACTATTATTATCGTTCCCTCTATGAATTCTTTAGCAGAGATGCGATGTGAGATTTGATTGATGACACATCTAGTCGTCAAAGACAGAGACTTGCATCGCATGACGTACTTACATTCTATGCACACACAGACATGATATGTACAATAACAACAATTTAATATTTAACTTTAATAGAAATACCTGACGAGTATACACGTTAGGTTAATGACATGTACCTATAATCTATCCAGTAGTAATACATTTATATATAAAATGTTAAAACATAATAACATAATAATCTATAGAAAAAAAGTAGACAATAAAACACCAGACCACACCACATCTTCATATTAAATACATTTCTAGTTATCTTGGCTCTGTACGGATATTTCTTCTTGGCAAACAAATGACAATACCTTTACAGACTTTAACTTTATGACTTCTCTGAGGAGTATGCCTACTATAATGTAATATAATAATATGTAAGTCAAACGCTTATATTAAACTACTAGAAGAATACAATAGATTCAAGAACTCAGATTAGAAATACATTATCATAATATTAAAGAATCTGTATATCTGATATGACAAGATCTACTGCATTGCACTACTGCACCATTATTTTATTACATTACATTTTACGGCAAGTAATCCTGTCCTTTTATTATGCATTCATATAATCATATTCGTCATTGTCATTGTCAAGGTTCGGCTCGAGTGAGCAGAATACCTTTACAAGCCATTACATCACATAAAATGTAAATTACACTCAGAAAATTAACTGACTGCGTTATGTTGACTAGCCTATTAGTACTTAGTTGTTAGTAATAGTTTTTTAGTTTATGTAATGCTATACGGAAACCAGTATTTATCTTTGCTACATACACCATGCTACTATTACACATCTTACAGATAACAGAGTTTATTTCAAGACAAGATCTATATCTCGCCGATCCGGCTTTGTCATTCTCCGCACTCATCAACAGCTATTTTACGACAAAGCGCTACATAACACACAAAACATTTTTAGCCAACGAAACAAGAATAGTACATTTACGTTTTAGCCATTCGATTTTACAATAAACAAATTGTTCCATTTTAAAAGAAAGATTTAGATACTAGATAAACAATTATTTCCTCCTATTAATTAATTTCTATAACCTTTTATAGATCCAATCGATTGCAATAATTATTGTTGATGTGCAAAAGATTTTTAATGCTTTTACTCAACAAATATTTCAATTACTAAAAATGTTTTTGAACCAATTTTTTCTTTGACTTTCTAGAATTTATAGATATTCAATACGATCCGTAAGATAGACAAGGACGGGAGATGGTAGATCCGGACGGGATAAGACAGGACAATGAGGTCAGTTCAGACCGTTGACCTTCTGAATGAATGAATATGATGCTGATCATCATCACATCACATCATCTCCATGTATAATGAATCTATGTAAAAAGATATAGAACTAGTAGAAGCGTAAGCAATAAGGCAAAAGCCAAAAGGAAACCACTAAAGATAAGACTCACGTATTGGTAAATAATAGGGAGATGTGTATGTAGAGTGCGAGTATTAAGTAGTAGTGAATAATATCTATGTAATGTAATGTAGTGTAGGGGATGATAATGAAAAAAAATCGTCGAACAGTCAAATCAAGTTGTTGTTGCAGAGTGAGTGGGTTGGTGGTAGTAGTTGCTAGCTATATACTAGGGTCATTCAGCAGGTAACATAACAATCCCGCTGCTGAACTTATAGTTTCAGCCTCCTCATCCATACACATAGGACAATAGCGTACATCTCATCCGTACAGATTTACAGACAAGTCTAATCATGCAATGCATACGAGAAAATATTCGAAATCAACAGGAGAGTCTTAATATTCCGAATAAATTCACATGCAACAACAACATTGTCTGCTTCTAAGTTCTGAGATCATCTTCCTTCTTCTCCTATGTAATAGTACTAGTGTCTATTATAATATAATGTAACCAACAACTAACCCAACAACATTTATTAACGTTAGTCCGTACTCTCAGTGTATTTATTCACGAAGAATATTTGAGAGTCCAGGCCAATCCAAAAGATAACTGGCATGAGGACCAGTTTTTCAAACCCGTCCTATCTGTTAAAGACGAAGAAGAAGCTACAACAACCTACCTTCCCACTGAACTCGACACCAGTACACACACACACACACACACATATAATTCCTTAATACAATACAGGACAATAGAAAATCCTTTTCCTTGTGATCTCAAACTGAAGATCATAGCATATATTATTACTACATACTATAAACTATATAAATATATGAAATTATAGGAACTTTACATTGGAATTCCTTTGGTAAACCTAATAAACGCTATAAAAGTACATCTGTGTATCTATGTATGTAGTACTAGTAGAAAAAGTTAACCAATTCGTATAGATCTTGTTGAAAACCGAAGAAGTTGACTTCATTCCTTCATGTTATACTATTACTCCTTCATAAGAATCAACGATGAACCTAAGTAACTAACTAACTACTACTGGATTGCTATTTGACATACTGTATAATAATTCCATTTTGTATGCACACACATGTATGGCATGGAAGATAACAGGTTCCTTAGAAGATTTTTCCCATTTCTAGTAGTACCTGAGAGATTACGACATACATAGATTCACCATCGCCACCATTACCACCTGTAGAAATACTACTACCGTCTTCTTCTATTAAGTAGGCAGGCATTATTTTGCACAGATGTACATCGTAGTAGTGTAACTTCTCCATTATGATCAACTAGGAGAGACCAGGCCATCGTGCTAACCAAACTAAACCGGCCAATCTTTTGACTATCACATAATACAAATAGCGTGCATCTGTGGAAAAGCTGTTTTTCAAACGAAAAAAACTCTGTGTACCGTTTCTTTCATCATTTATCCAATGTATGGGAGGACGTAAAAATCACCTCCGCATTCATTCACTCGTTCGGACAACTGTGTAATTCCAACAGTCATTAAAAACGTCAGCTCTCCATCAATTTCTCCCTTTATCCACACATTTAATACCTTCACCATTAGTATGTCACTCAGTGGCCACAGTGACTCAAATCAAGGAATCACACGAATTCATCCCAATTTCATACCACGGCCAAGTTAACTATCCAAGAGAAAAAATCGAAATAACATTTGATCGATTTACAAATCTATACACACGATACACGTTGCGAAAGAAATAATTATTGCTGAGATACCTGTATTCAAAGGTATAAAAATAAATTGAAAATATAGCAGAAATAAATAGCAGTAGCAAACTTCAATGAAAATAATTACAAATGAAATAATTATAATATTTTTAAATCATAAATCCTAATCTATTTAAAATTCCAGTTTCAATTGAATTTGATTAACGCATGTCAATGGTCATATGAGTCTGATACAAATTCAAGTAGCAAGTATTTGTCATGCACTTAAAGACCGTTAGACACTATGAGCACTAATTGTACATTGAATAGAAAATCAAATCTAAAAGACAGAGGCATACATGCAAAGATAAATTATCGCTTTGTCCCCACATCCGTAGTAATTACTAAGTTGTGCATGAATCAGTAATGAAAATGATAATAAGCAAATAAACTCCAGTTATTTTACTTTACAAACAACAAATACACTATAATTAAATTAGCACTTTAAATATTTCCAAGCTTTGCATTCCATTACCACTGACTTTAGTAGTTTATTCAAGGTAATTTTCTGCTCACTGTGTTATGTTACTGACTTCCATCAATAATGTGTGTAGAAATTAGCGACGTCATCATGTCAGACTACTTTAATTTACTGTTGTGAAATAATGTAATAGAATAAGGCAAGAAGCAAAGTTGTAATAAAATGTCCTTTCTTAGGTTACTGTCTTATGCAAATGTCACAAGAATATCATTGTGCACATTGGCAGACAGAGGTATTTTTGCCAATTCTCAACTAACACAACAACAACTGAAATGAAGACGAAGAACGGAAGACAAACGATGAGCTTGACTTGTTTTACGTTCTCTTCTTCTGAGTAGCACTTCGGTGTAAATTACTGTAACCAGATATACAATGTACATAAATATAAACAGTTTCTCTTTTCTTATATTCACTATAGAAAAGGCTATTATAGCTATAACTTGAAATTATTCTGGTCCAGTAGTAGTATAAAATTATAAACTACTCATTTTAATATTATATAGTAGTATAAAACCAACAAGCCGTTTTCTCCCTATTCAAAACAGTTTTAGACATGTGCAAATATTTTCGCATAGAAATTAGAAGATATTTACTTAGTGTAATAGAAGAATTCATCTTCAGTACTGCTCATTCATATTTAATGTTAGGGATATGAATTATATAACTCATCTTCTCAGAAGAAGCTACGATAAGTGAAAGACCGGCCAAGAGGAATTCTCTTGAGCAGCAGCAGCCTCTCCTATTTATTTTTATTGTTCCTTAGCCATATACATAGGTAGATTGAAATTACTTTGTTGGTTATTAGTAGCTCTTACAGAGAAATTAACGTAGATGGTAGGTAGTGGGGAATTAACATGAGAATGGAATGTGTTATTCTAATGTATGAACTTATCTATCTATCTATTAACTAGGTAGAGGCATAAATACCGGTCCAGCAAGACAACTCTATTCCTGAATAGAATAGTAATCAAAAGGTGGCAATAGAAATGAATTGTTAATATTCTTCTATAGTACTGCTACGTATATTTACGTCTTAGCTTGTTGAATCCGATTTGATCTTCGGTCTTTTCTTATTGTCTTCTACTATTATTCATCTATGAATACAAAGTATATATTCGAACGCGTAGTAGAATTATAGATAAGATTAAAACTTAACAGCAACTACTAAACGTTCGTTGTAGTAATACTCAAAGTTGTTGTAAGTAGCACCACCACCACCTCTGCTCCTTTGCTTTACATAATCATTCCCCAAGTGAAACGAACTTGGCTGAACTCATCAGAATCAGCAGAAGCTTAATTTACTGATACACTCAACTCATCTTCACTTGTTAGCCAATTTCAACCTACCACACTAAATTATTATCCTCGCACCAAACAACTTACTACTCAAATTCTCACTAGTAAATTCAGCTTGACTGGATTTTTAACCAATTAACATTGGCAAAGGTAAAGATCAAGCTGAATTACAGAAATATATCATCCCAGTCTTCGACAATTTTTCTCATATTTATTTTAGTTTATACATTTTCAGCCCAAGTGCAGACATTACAAGTACCTACAGCAATTACTGCAAAGAATAAATATTTGTAGGTAAAAAACATTGCAAAGGTGATCTCATCTCACATATTCACATATACTACAATCTCTATTTATAGAATAACGTCTTAGGTTATCTAATGGCCAAAGGCTTATGACAGTAACTCATAAAAAATTTAATAATAATTATGCACAAAACAATTCATGGTCAAACGTATGCTAATCGTTAGTCATTCAACAAACTGAAGAAAGTTGAAAGCAATGAAAAAGTGCAAAATATTTGAATTTTATGCATCATCATTTCAACGAGTAACATATAT
>JABASI010003169.1:0-17289 GCA_019776505.1 Tomocerus nigrus | reverse complement strand
TACCTGGGGAGAAAATCATTCTGCATGCCTGGGCCTAAGAAACCAACCGTCGATTCAACCTTTCCCTTTAAAGGTAATTTTCATGTATTTGCCAATTACCTATACTAATTTGCTATGCCTGAAATTGCCGTGGAACACATGAAGTATAATGTAATATTATTATTGCTTCAATTGGGGAAATAGTTAACTGATAATTGTCTTGGTATGCCAAGGTTTCTTTGGGTGGTGCAGCTCACAAAGTCGTTCTTGGAGTGGACCATACAGTCGTGCTCTGTAAAGGAGGATTTTGATTTTTGATAGTTAAATAAAACGTTTTATAGTTTTTTATCGCCGTTTGACATGTCTCGAGATATGAGCTGTTTGAAGTTTAGACATAAAACGCAATGCGCTGTACAAACGGTATTCAATAAATAGTTTCGCTGACTGGCTTGAATTTTTTGTTTCTATTTTCTATTTCTATGTCTATCTATGTTAGTTGGATACTGTTTTTTTTCGGGAGAAACGTTAATACATGTATTATAATATTATTAATGAGTATAATGAGATTGATTGACCGAAAAGCATCTCGTGAGTTATGTAACCGTTTCTCCATAAAGTGAACTAAGAGTGTACCTTATGAAGAAGTGATGAATGGAAATAAAACTATAAAATCTGAAATCTAACTTTGCAGGACGCTCTGTTGTTCACTGTGCTCTGTATCTTAGATTAGCAATGAAATCAGCCAAAATACCTGAATAAATATTAGCGTTACAATAACCGGATGGTAATCGTGGGATGGTTAATAGTTTTATATTGTTTACAATGGGACTAGAGGGATAAAAAGATAAGATCGAATTCATCGGATTATCGGAAAAAGACCCTCAACTCTCAACCTCAACCCTGCAAATTAACTAGAGGAGGCTTCCTCTAGTTATTTTTGTTCCTACGTGTCTGGGGCATCTTGATTGTACCGCAACATTTGGTTGTTATTGGTAGCCCGCGAAAAATAGAGTTTCCATATGAGATCCACTTACAAGCTCCAGCTCCAACTACTGTTGTTAGGTGTTCCTGGAATTTCCAACTTAACTTTCCATTATTAATTTTGAAGTTTGGAAACGATACAATCCGATTTTATGGTTACAGTATTTCAAAAGTTATACATAAAAGAAACATTGAACATTTATTGTTGTATTTTTTAGATGTAAACGTAAAACTGTATTGTAATTCAGCTCTTTACTGTCTTCAGCATATAAATAGTTTTGATTTGATAACAAAGTTCGCTTTTCCTTACTGCCTGCTGGGGATAAGGTTTAAGGTGAAGAAATGCGATGAATTTATGGAAGAAAGGATTCGGTACATCTGCAGATTTGATTGCTAGGTTTATATCAATTTCTACCCGTCCGTGCCTCCCTAACTTTCAAACGATTTCAATAAGTTTTCTACGTTATCTAAATAAAAGTTGCTGCAAGACCTTTCTATCTTTTCATCAACAGAGCAAAACGTTAATTTCTACCCGATTTGCTTCTAAATCGGCATTGCAACGACCGTCTAGACTAACTGCCATAACGTTTTACAGTTATAAACTTTACCAGGTAATTTTTTAAACTTTTACTACCTACTGTATTATTGTGATGTTTTCACTTTCATTATATTCAATACTGCCAATTGTTGTGATATGACGTATTTATGACGTATACCAGTCACACACAACATTACAACTAACAAGACCTAGACAGCAGGGTAGAGTAATAGGGCAAAGGTTCCCAGAACTCTATTAGACGGGGAGTTTGGATTCCAAAAGGCAATAAAAAAATTGTACTTGTTTTAAAAGTAAAAAACGTGGACATTATAATTATAATTAGGTGATAGGGAATAATGCAATATGTAATGCACAGGAGGATAACGCAATCATTGGAGCTGTAGCATAAATATGTGGACTCGAGAGAGAGATTATATTTTATAATTTTACATAATACATAGTACTTAGACATGACCTAGTAGCTAGCACAGCATGAAAATTTCTGGTGAAAGTGAAAGTTGAGTAAAAGTGAACATGAAGAGAAAGTTTCACGTTGTGTTCAAAGGCGGACTGGGAAAGTTCTATGAGAGGTTATTGACAAGTTGCACTTGCAATCCCCCGACCCGTATGAATAGAAATAGAGTAATAAGCACGAGCTCGTAAACAAGAACAACGTGTAATTGAATTAATGAGCTTTCACCTTTCGTAATACCTTCTCCAAATTCTTCATCCTACACTTTGGCACGGCCTATTATGAATGAATATTATGATTCGTCTAATTTCCGCCGCTTTTAGAGGGGATTTAGAGTAGGTATACTATTTGTCTATGTGTGATACATCCATAATAACAATAGCATAATAATTATCTTTAATGAATGAACGCTCTCTTGCTATATATAATTAGTGTTTATACATTATATAGGTATATATCATATATCCACCGAACTCCGAACTGTCCGAACTAAGTGTAAAGTATATAAAATGAAACAGATGTAGGATGCAGGTATATAACTATAATCCATATACTTTATGTGTGCACTACAGAGATATCCACGCCCACGCCGCTTGCATTTAGTGCCATTTCCTATGACAATTGCTTTTGCTGTTCTAACGACTGTTAAATGTGAAGATGTAGTCTGCAACTGCACATGTACGCGTTGTGCAAAAAGGGTTGATCACGAAGCTCCTAGTTCCACCTCAACTGGCTGCCAATCGCAGAACACTTCCCGAGAAATCGCGAAATGTAATTCTAACTACACCCCACCAGTGGTAAGGTTTATGTATACAAAGTTAGGTATACTAATGCTATACATGCCAGTAGGCCAAATATGGTGGGAAAGTTGGCATGTAAAAATCTAAAAGCATTGATTTTTGAATTCTTCGTTGTGAACTAGACAGATTGGTTGGAACCCAAAGATATGTCCAATGGAGCTCTTATAAAGCAAGCATGCATTCTGACTGTAGATTCGGTCACACGGATACTATCTCAAGTTGTATTAGCAGTTGAAGATTATCATGGTCAATACAGGTACACCATAAATAGCCATTATTAATACTGTTTTTCTATAGACGCTTTGGTGTACTCTACAGAAATTGGTACAAGTTTTATAATGACAACCTCAATTCATTGGTGTTCAATTTTTTTTGGTAGAACTTTACTGGGTGTTATGATTGAAATGTTGGAAGAATGTAGAACGTGTGCTACTGGACAGCAAGAACTATTAGACTGTAAATTAGTTGTCATAAGAAGTCGAATAGAGGAAATGAAGAAAAATATTGCCGTAAGTTTATGAACCAATGAAATGACTATTTTCATTGTATTGGAATATATATACTTGTTTGTTTGGTCTCACAATTGGAACAATTTTATGGGATACAGACATTAGAGGCTTATATGCTCAATGTCGAAAAATTAGCTTTAGCAGCTGCTGAAACAGCTTTCTTGGGAAATGCCGAGTACCAAAGTTGTGCCATGATGGAAAGACTCGATTCTGCTATGGGATATGTAAGTGCTAAAAGTGGGCTTAATACTATATATCTATAGGCTATCTATAGAGGAGATTCTTTAAGTCCCCTATTGCATGTTGTGTCGCCCAAACACGAACACCAAGTTTAACATCGCAATATGGGGATAGAAGAAGATTAAATATTAAATTTTGATGTCGAATTACCAATAGTGTTCAAGTATATTCTGATCTGACTGAATAGTTTATTGTAAAAGGGATAATTGTCAGAAAAATTAACAAAATAACATTAATTTTTTACTGTTTTGGGAATTAGATAAAAAATATTAAAGAAGAAACCAAGCGATTGGAGAGGGACATGTTGGAGCTTCAATCTGTACTCATTATAGAATCCGGGAAAAGCTTGAAATGAGACGAGGAACTTCTTTTTTGAGCGATGTAGAAGTGCAGAATTTTATTTTACAACCTACTCTTCTTGTCACTGTAATAAAAATGGGTTGTCATTGTCCTATATTAATGATCTTGTAAATGCGTGCAATTCTGAAATGAAATATTGCAGAATATAAAAATACCACTGACGAAAATAAATAGAGAACTTTACGTATGTTTGTTGTAAGTGTAAGTAAAAAATTGGGTTTAATTTGATTGCATCAATTATGATAGTTATCTACCTACAGACCCAGTTTACTATATGCTACAATATAATTGTTCAGTTATTACAACTTGAGTTAATTTTTGTGTTGGGATCATTTAATTTGGATAAAAGAGAAATATCTATTTCACAAATGCTCCAGTTTTTTCCATTCTCCACGAGGTTTCTTGTTTTTCCCTTTGGGTATATATTTTCGATATTGAGGCAGATATTTATTTATTATCATTTGATTAGTAACAACACAACTATGACTTAGAGATTCATTTTGAGATCTTCGAGTACAAACTTTTGAAGTATGACAGAATAGTGAATGGTCATAAAACATTTCCATAAAATGCAAATCATCATTCGAAGGTCCGATGAGAAAGTCGCACCAATATGGCCTATTATCTTTGGACTTTGAGTTTGCAGCTGAAGTGGCAATACAGCAATGTAGTTGTCCTTTGAAAATAGTAAAGTAAGGGCTAACATCAATAAGACTGATTTGTTTAATTTGGACAAGAGTCCCCGTAATGTGAAGGTCATCTATCCAGAAATACTTTTCTCTTGCAGCCGCTTTCACTATTTCTTGAACAACTTTCACTGTGGTTATGTAAGCCCAGCCAGATAGGAACGGGGGGTATACATCCCCCTTAAATTCACTTTTTGAAACAAACCATTTTGAAGTACTGTCTCTAACAACTTTCATATCCTTCAGCACTTTCCCCGCTATACTATTTGAGCTATTCAGTTTTTTTCCTATGTTGGATGATCTCAGTATACTTTCCATTTGGTAAAAGTCCACTATGACGTCATCGTCTTGTTTCACGATGAATTCGGCTTGAGAACAAAATCGAGTGGCCCATTGAAGACCCTAAATAAATACAATAAATAATTAAAAATTCTCTTGAGCAAGTACTGCTGCCACGCAAAAAGCACATAACACTTCCTCATTTTGCTGACTGAGGGTTTTAGATTTAGACCGCAAATGAGAGCTGATCATGTAAAGTGAGCTGGTAATTGGACAGTTGATGGTTTTTATACGTTACATAATCAAAATCATTCTTAATTATACGGATGTTCTGATCTTCCTTTATATATTGGTAACTTCGGGTATGTTACACATTTCATTTTTTTCTTGACATCAGATGCAATTGAGTTTTCTCCTTTGAGAAAATGCAATAAAATAAATGAGCTTTGCGTGACAGCACTTTATCGCCGAAGAACGGCACGTACTATGAAATGATTTGAAATTCCATACCATCAAATGTTTGTAAGTAAGGTTTCGGTAGGATTCGTAAAAATCTCCTGTCACCAAATCTTTATGGATATCGTTTTCTTTTAAAAGTTTCGCTAAAGTTGTAGAATGGTATTTTGACGTAGTTTGGATATCACCTTCATTCATTTTTGCGGTCAGAAAAAGTCTGGCCATATTAAGCCGGCGAAGTTGAGCAGCTGGAAGAACACTACGAATCTTATTTCGGATTTCTATATTGCCTGCATGAGACGTAATAACAATGAGGACGAAAACTCTTTTCATGGAGTGACAGACTGGACTGTTAATTAAATATTGGAGCTGTAAATTGATTAGTGTCCATGGCTTAGGGTACAAATATGCATCAGGGCGTATCTTCACTTTTGCCGTATGCAAATCTTGTTCGTGTAGGTACTCAGTAAGTATAAATACCATTGTCAGTGTACTACTGGACAAAAGAAGGTAAAACAGTGACCGAAGCTCCATTCTTAACTTCAATGAAAAGTTATTTCGCTTTTGCTTCTGCCTTGTCTGTCATGTTTACCACCGTTAGTTTCCACTAATAATGCTCACTTATGCACTAGATACAATGCAAACATTGTATACATTGAATCTTCTCAAGGTGCTATTGTTAAGACTTATTTCTGAAACTCGAAAAATTGTTAATCAAAAAACACACCTTAGCTTGACTTTCTTTTGCTCGAAATGGTTAACAGCGTTGATTGAAATGGAGCTAGGTAATAAAGTCACCTTAGTTAATGCTACATTTACCGATCGAAGGACAGTGCAACAATGCCAGTCGAAATGGATTAGTAATAGTACTAGTGAATAAATGAATAATGATCGAGGAGTCCAATGTTAGCAATGCTCGTGAAATTAGCGTGGGTACATACAGTTTGACAGTGGGAAGTACGTTTATGCATTACCCCTTTGGCACTTTTGACTAACTAGACACCTCTGCATTACATTTTCATGCATTGCGTTGCAAAGATGATGTGAGACAAGTAGAACAAGATGCATGAGAGTCAGCAATATGCGAAATGAGAGAAGGTAGTAGAGAGTTGTGAGTTTGTGAGTTTGTGAGTGCCCTTACCTTGTATGAAATGTTTATTTTCGCATGTGTACCCTTATAAGGCGTGCATTACAAAAGAAGCATAATATGAATGCAACATGCGATTAAAGGTAAATGAATATAGATTTTATATTTTTCTATGCAATGGTCTGATGGGCAAGAGTAGCACATGTATATCCTTAATAAGGTTTCCTTACTGCTGCATGCAACTGCAAAGTGTAGAAATTGTCTAAGATCCTAAGGTAAATAATAATTGTATAGCTAGTAAGTTCTGTGGCCTATAGCCTATGGTCTTTGTGTCAATGGAACAAGAGTTTGTTTTGATTTACTAGTGTAAGTACTTTTAACTGTAACACTTTGTTTTGCCTATGACTTGTCAGTTATATGAATATGGTTTTACGTTTCCTTATGATTACAATATTACAATGATATAATATATAAATGCGTCCTCAATATATCTGCAGATTGCATTTAGTGCTTACAGTAGGTACATACGGTTTCATGTCTTTGTTTACTTCACTTAATTATGTTTACCTTAGTATACTGTGTGTAACTGTCAATAAATATTTTATGTACCTATTCCATCTGAGGACTGTAATACTTACAGTATAATATGGTTAGATATGGTTTAACTTGTGCAGTGCCCATTTACTAAGTAATTACTAACTGCATGTATAATGTGCTCTCTTCCTTCAGTTCCTTCTAAGTGCACATTACAAATAATTATGTTGGATTTTTTGGAGTTCTTTTGCAAATTATTAAAGATTCGGAATTCAGTTGAGACGTTGAGAATATAGAGCAAACAAGTAATATCTATATATCACACACACCTACAGTGTAATATACAATTCAATTCAAAGTACAAAATCTTCCTTTCGGGATTGGGGAGTCAGGGGTTAATTGTTTGTAGTTCGCGTTTGACAATGTTATTTATTAAACCCTTCACATATACGTTTACGTTACGACCTTTATCCAGTTTGATATAATATAATAATGATGCTGGGCTAGTGTATGATGTATTCTAATATGTAGGGGTGCAACTATGTAGTGGAATTATTGGGAAAATGAGCTGTTAATGAATGGTTTTTACATAAGTTATATAGAAACAAAGCACATTTTTTATCAACACATAGATATGTGCAAAAATGCTAGTCTAAGACAATCATTATTGTGTCGGATAATGTGAAATAAATGAATATCATTGATGAAAACTATTTTAAGTCCCAAATGCTAAATGAGTACCTACTCTGGAATAATCACTTTCTTCTTGTAGGGTTATTATAGACATGGAATCTAGTGACGAAGACTCGTATAGCAATATTCACCCCAACATTCCTAATCTCGATGAAACGATTCAAAAGAACTGGGTGAGAATGAAAACGGATTTGCATAAAGTAAGTGTTGGTCCTCCCTTAATAAAATTGCATAAAATCAGCTTTAGTTTTTCATAAAGGCAATTTGAAATTCCTTTACAGGATGGATATCGTGCCGGTATATCTGCTGGCAAAGATCGTCACCTCCAAGAACATTTTGATAAAACTTATCAACTTTCTTTTCAACATGGTTTCAAAATTGGGCAGCTCAAAGGAATCGTTGAGTAAGATTATTATTATATTTATTTATAATATGACATTTTGCAGTCGTGTTTTGGACTATAGAGGGCCTTGAATGGGCATTGTGAGGGTACTCAAATCAATGTATTAGAGCTGCGACCTGCAGACCGAAATCTACCAAACTTTTCTCAAAAATCTGATTTTATATTACTGAGGGCGTGTGAGGCCCAAAAGGAATTATTGTTTTGAGTCGGAAGGCAGTTGCCGACAGCTTAAAAGTTTATAAAATCAGATTTTTGAGGTAAGTTTGGTATATTTCTGTGAAAAATTGTGGCCAGTGCAGTGGAAGCGCAGTTCTTTTAATACATTGATTTGAGTACTCTCACAATGCCCATTCAAGGCCCTCCTTAATGTGCGTACTACTGACTGACTCTACTCTACTCTACATGTACACAATATATAGGGCTCTTCTGAAGGATGTTGCAGATACTGAGACAAGAGAACAGGATAAGTTAGGAAAAATATTTAAGTCTGTCTTGGAACAGGAAGATTCTGCTCAAAGAAGATCACTATTGGAAAACGAGAACTTTTCAAATGCAATGGATGCTGCTAAAAAAGAATGGGATAGTTGGTGCACTGACATTTTGGACCAGTTGAGTGAAGTATTTCCTGAAAAAGCAAAATTACTTGAAACAATATGGCATAACACTGTTTAGTAATGGAATATCATGGAGGACGATAGTTAATTACTAATACGAAGTAAATGAACTACTTTTCTAACTCAAACTTAAAGTAATAAAAATTAAGTAATCTTGTTGAAAAGCCAGATTCATACTATGATTTAGTGACGTTTTGTGCACTATACTTAAGTTTTATAATTGCCGATCGAACAAATTGACAGCTACACTGACATTATTATTATAGCATCAAAATTATGTGAAATAAGGACTTTAGAGTAAATTTTAATTGATATTGCATAAATTACAAATGTTTATTGAGTACAACCTTTGTCATTATCAGAAATGATCGTAAGGCCAGTCATTTACTTTATTACTGCTATAACAATCTTGAATAAGTTAATTACCGTAAAATGGCAAGCGTACTATGCCATGTTGTTTCAGACTGAGTGGAATTTCCATTGCTGGACACGGACGTGTTTGTCGCATTTTGATTCAGGCACTTCTTTTCTCCTTCTGTTTACCAAAATCATGTCATACTTAGCTTTTCGTTGGCATTTAATTTCTAAAGTACGAGTACAAAACTTACCCCCCGCTAATCAAACAACCAGAAGTTCTGTAGTTTTGTATTTGATAGCCGTCCCTGATTGGGATCAAAATCCAATTTTCTGGTGTTGGATACTTTCTAGAAGGATCTCTGTAGTAAGACAAAGGGTTGTTTGTCCGGTATTTCAATGGCATGAGTTGGTAACCATTATTGCGACCTTTGTTAATTGTAATTCAACGATAGTTTGTTGTTATTAAGAGTTTTATGGTTAATTACATGAGTAGCCTGCATGAATTGGGACTATTTGACACCTGTCCTGTAGAAATGACCTGTACCTATACTTACTTAGAGTTGGCAGATTGTATGTAGAAGGCTTACCGAATTTCTTAACTTCCCATTTTTGTTCAGCGAAATTTTGCCAATTTTCTGCAACAACTTTAGCAAAAGAAGAATTGCCCCCTTCTGTCGTTAAATGCTAATAAGATTTCCAAAATTCTTTATTAATCATAATGGTTTAAGGTATGTGTTATGTTAATGCATTAAAATTCTCATTGAAAACTAAGCTTACCAGTCCATCATTAAGGTTTTCAATACGATAACTTCCTTCTGTAAGTAATCCTTCACTTGAAATAATCAAGTATAGCAAAATGAGTCCAAAAATAACGCCTGCAAAATGTTGCATGTTCATTTTGAAGATCTTCGTTGAGCCTGTTGTATAATAGAATAAAGGAGACAAAATTCAGTGAAATCGATTTAGCAAAGTATTCAATAATGTTCTTTTGTTATGTTGCACTAGATACAGATGCCACAGTTGCAATTTTCTGACACATAAGAAAAATATTTAGCTTACCTTAAGTCCCACTATAGATAGTATGACAACAATAAAAAGTATTCTATAGTAAACTGACATGCATCGGTAGGATAGGAACCAAGCTCTCTGCCCGGTACAAATCCAATACACAGAGCTATAAGCCTAACCTAAGCCTAGCCAATTGAAACGAGTTTCTGGAATAACTTGTTTCTCAGGTTAATAAACTTGTTGGGTCATCTTATATAATGTTCTCACATATGCAATGCATCCAAAATCTCATGCGTATCAGTATAACTGCCCTTGCGGCTATGGCTATGAATGATCATAATTTAGGTATACGACTACTACTCTCACTACTCTGGGCTGGGGTGCTAGATGTATTATATACAATACACAAATAAGTATGGGGCTTTAATTTAACTGATCACATCTCACACTACACAGCCAGCTACTACAGGTTTCATCTAAATGTACTACTACATGGTACTGATGGTACTACATGGGTACTGGTACTACTTACTAACTTAGTACCTGTTCATTTCTCATGTACAATTGCACAGCGTATCTACAGCACTACACTAATACTCACAGTAAAACGCTCTGTCGGAATCTCATAAAAAATCTGAAGAAGCTCCCAAACTCCCAACCCTGCCTTTACAATTTTGTAAACAGTTTTAGGTATATGATGGTATGGTATATTATTATAGAGAGATTACCTACAAACAGTTTAGCTATTAATAATTAAATTACTAACTAGATCATGAAATACATACAAGCAAGGTCATGCAATTTCTTGCATTTAGTGTAGGTATGATGCGTAATTATTATGATTATTATTACTTCAATACTTTGCCTGATTCAGTTAACAAACGCTGGAATTATGAAGCATTTATTATTGACACTTCTGTGAGTGGGAGTGGAGTGGGGTCCTTAAAAATCCTGAAAAGTGAGACGATTACGAAACAAGACAAGAGCAAGAACAAGGCTAATAGGAATACAGCAGCAGGCTGACAGACAACTAAAAACTGCCCACTTGCAATATTTTATTGCGTAGATACTTGTACGAAACCCTATAATACCCGCCAGCTGTTCAAATTTCATTAAATCCAATATTATTCTGTGGACTGTGTAGTGGAGTTTGTAATACATCTCGTAATTCATTCATATTGAAATTGAAAATAAAGTTTGATGAAAACAAGTTATTGTGTTTAATCAACTGTCTTCAGAAATTGGTCATTAATAGCTATTTATAAAACATAAGCAAGGGATATGCTTCGACATGGTGCTGCGTTATTGCGCTGCGTCTCTGCACCCGGTTTTCTCGCCAATACGGAGGTTTGATAATCAGCACTTGCAGATATATTTTTTATTCAATAATTTCTTATTTACTCTACGTCAATTTTTATGTTTTATGTAAAACTTTTAATGTCTCATTTGTGATTTTAGAAACACGTGGCAAAGCGTATGATCCAAACTAGTTCCCCTGTTTGTTCGGATAGTTTATTTGTGGTAACTACTTTTTGGCTATTACTTACTTACTATATCATATATGGTCCAAAATAAACCCGCATTAAGTCATAAGATAACATATGTTATGCTTTTAGCTATATTATTTAGTTATAAGTGATAAGCGTAAACTAAATGTACAGGTATGTGTCTGGCTACGAGTGGAATTATGTATAGTATTTACAAATGATTGTATTTGNAATGTACAGGTATGTGTCTGGCTACGAGTGGAATTATGTATAGTATTTACAAATGATTGTATTTGTTTGGAAATATTTTAGCATCGAGACTCTCCAGAAAATAATCCTGACACTCCTTTCGAATTTTCTGCGGAGAATATTAAGGTAATTTTGTATAATTAATTGTATACAGTATATTATTATTATTTATATATTCAACGGACCACATCAGTATGTAGCACAAAGACTAAGACTAAGTAAAGACATATAATATAGGAGTGTGTGCGAAATGCAAAAGTAATACGAAACCAAAGTAAATAAAATATTTATTGTTATCTTCTGTAAACTATTATGTAGCGAGCGGACGCAATCATTGCTAATTACCCAGAGGGACATCACAGAGCAGCAGTAATCCCCTTGCTAGACTTGGCTCAGCGTCAACATGGATGGCTTCCTATTTCAGCAATGCATAAAGTTGCGGATATGCTAAGCATGCCACGAATGAGAGTTTACGAAGTAGCTACTTTCTACACTATGTTCATGAGGTATGGATAAAATCTGTCGATTTTCAGTTAAAAAGATTGTATAATTTATATGCTAAAAATCTCTACTAGAAAATTAATTGATCGTATCATTGGCTGAAATTCACAGAAACCCAACTGGTGTCAACATGGATGGCTTCCTATTTCAGCAATGCATAAAGTTGCGGATATGCTAAGCATGCCACGAATGAGAGTGTACGAAGTAGCTACTTTCTACACTATGTTCATGAGGTATGGATAAAATCTGTCGATTTTCAGTTGAAAAGGTTGTATAATTTATATGCTAAAAACCTCTACTAGAAAATTAATTGATCGTATCATTGGCTGAAATTCACAGAAACCCAACTGGCAAATATCACCTTCAGGTTTGCACTACTACACCTTGTTGGCTCAGAGGCTCTGACGAAGTTTTGAATTGTATTAAGAGTAAATTAAATATTAAAGTCGGCGAAACAACTAAAGATGGTATGTTCACTTTGAGCGAAGTGGAATGTCTTGGAGCTTGCGTTAATGCTCCCATGCTGTCTGTCAATGACGATTACTTTGTAAGTCTATTTTCGGTATTTATCTGCAGACTCTAATCTCTTATACAATATTTGTCAGCTGGAATTTTTGTTCACATTTTAAATATATATCTTAGGAGGATTTAACAGCAAAAGATACCGAAGAAATTCTTAATGACCTTAAGGCCGGAAAAACTCCACGACCAGGGCCACGGTAAATAATTTATTTAAGCAACCAATATTATCATCAAGCAGTTGAATGCCCAACAAAATTCATGTCTGTATGTGTCTTTCAGAAATGGAAGATATTCATGCGAACCAGTTGGTGGTTTAACATCGTTAAAGGAAGAACCGACGGGACCCGGATTCGGAGTGAGGTCTGACCTGTAGATAGCTATTTTATCGCATCAAATCAAATCGTAGAAACTATTGTACCGAAGTTACTGTAAAACACTAAATGCGTATTAAATGTATAAAGCATAATATTATATGCCAACACCATTAAATTCGTATTCATTCTAATAATACCTAAGTAATAAGTTGTACACTTGCTTGCAGGTATAGTACGTAATAATTACGTATCTTAGATATTAGATATAATATATACACTTGTACTATTTGTGAGAATATCCTGTTCAAAATAAAATATTCTGTGTCTCAAAACGCATTTCAACACTTTTAATAAGCAACAATAATGTAATTAAAATTTTAATGCGAACATATAGAAACGAGGTAGCCCATTCATATGCCACTCTGATAAGGATTCTTTCTTCCCGTGCCCTTCGCATCAAGATACATTCGTCGACCCCCGTTAGTTAGCTTAAAAGTCATGTAAATGAATTTTGCAAAATTTAACTGTTTTCTTGAAGCTTCCAGATGTTCCCATTATATCTTCGCTAACTGTTTTTACACAAATTTTTGTTACTTGACTTTCTTATCAAATCTAAATCTATAGTCATCTTATCCAAAGCCCATAATGAATGACATACAAAAGTCAATTATTATAGTATTTATTTCTGTGCCACACTTGCGCTTTGCTTGGTTGTACAAAGTACAAAGACATAATATTATTGCAAGGGTAAGCGAATAAACTCAGTAAACTAATAAAAATAATATTATTATAACGAAGGAGTAATACCAAAAGTAGTAAGTGAGCAAAAACTTTAGCATCTTGCTTTACATTTAAAACGCAATGCAATGCAATACGTAAATAAGCCATTGTAAAGTAGATATAATACAGAGTAGCGTTGGGGTATAATAGGGGACCTATTAACCCCATTTTCATGTTCAATCTTTCTTTAGATCGTATTAACACTACTACGGTGTGTCCATGAAATAAAGATTATAATATTATTTAAATATAACTGTGTATTGTGTATCTAATATTATTATTATTGTTTATTTATTAGTACATGTAATGATCATTTAATATAGAAGGCATTCAGAAGTTGCAAACGTTTGAAAAGTTGTAGCGATGGTATAATAATAATTTTATGGCCAAAATGTTATGTAGACCACAACAATATTTTAGAGCTGATGAATTATGATGAATTTAACAATAAATAGGTTCTTTAAGTTACTTTAAAAATAATTAATAGCACATTTTGACGTAAGATACATAGTATCACATTTTTAACTTAAAGTTCTCACCACATCCTTTTTCTTAGTTAGCAATCACGAGTTTCATAGTTGTGATCGTGGTTCGTGGTATGTGGCTATGAAGCATAAGCATCGCTGAAAAGATAAGGAAAAATGCAGAAACATGAAATGCATATCACAATAAATAACAGCCAGTACAGTATATAGATTTGTACTAGGATTTGTACATATTACTATAATATGATTTCCTCATAATATTGTCCGAATTTTTTATAATTTTTGCTATAATATACCTAAGATTTTTCATAGCCATTGAGCAATCAGTAAAATAGGAATGACCATGATCGATATTTCTTTGGTCCCAGTCGTCTCGCCATTTTTCATATTCCTGTTTTTTTCTTTTGCTTTTCCTGCCCCCTCATCGATTAAAGGTGACTTGAAATTCTGACAATTTATAGCGGTTTTTATTTGTGCCAGCATTTCTGATACTTTTTGAAAATAATTGGTGCATTTACTTCTGTAGATTTGATTAAGGCAAAATTGCACAATATCATAGCTCCTGTACAGATGCAGAACGAAAATAAAAATATATTTAAAATATTTTCTCATACGTATTGTACGTAAAGTTTGTCATCTTATATTATGCACATTGCACAAGTAGTATAAGGCACCTGCATAATTCAGTATCAACTTTATTGATCGCGGGATGAATTTTTCTTGGATTAATCTTCTCCTGTTTCCCAATACAATTCATGATTTCCCTTCCAATATCCTTGTTGTCACAAACCAGTGAACCGGTAGGTTTCTCGATTAGATTTTCTGCAATGTATGGCGAAAATTCGCTAATTCATTACATTTGTGTTATTTAGCGATGCTGATGTTATCATAATATTCGGGACAATTTTACAAATTATGTTTCTGTACCTATAAAATTTTTGCGATTTTCGCAAAAATAATCAGAAAATCCTTCGGTAAATTTCCAAATGTAGGTTGCTCTACTGATTTTGGGCTTCACATTGGGATTATTGTCTCTATCAAAACATTCATCTATATGTGGGGTAAGATGTTCACCACAGTTTCTCCAATTCCAAGTTTCCGTTGTCGTCGGTTGACATATTTGGTCCATTATGGTTTCGTTTAAGACAGAGTTAAGACGCATTCTTTCACAAAACATCTATCATTTTCAAATTACAACAATTTATGAATTTTTTAAACCATCAATTTCATGTATGATAACCATTGATTACTTATTATTTTATCTGTGCTATCCGGAGTATAGACAATTTCGTATATGGGGTGTTGGAATTATCGTATCTGAGTGTGGATAACATCGTATGGAAATGGATCGTATCGTATGCAAATGGAAATATCGTATCTAATTAGATTTTCGTACATATATGTAAATGATAGATCATGTACTTTGGAACTGTATATTTAATGTATGATAAGATATTTTGATTTGATACCAATAATGTTCTTCTGCTCGCAAATTTTCAACTTTCCAATACGAAATCTAGATACGATATTTCCATCTGTATATACGATGTTTCTACTCCTGGATACGATAATATCCAACACCCCATATACGAAATCGTCTATATACGAATTTTGCGTGAACCGTTATCTGTAACATTATGGTATAAGGCAAGGCTAGTAGAAGTAAAGGTAAAGGGCATAAATAAGGCATAAAACAACCTTTGCTGTTAGTTAAAAAAATATCAGGATATGATTTGTCAGTCAGTGTATACTTGTATATATAAGTATATTTATACTGTACACGATACAGGGGTAACTCCAGTTTCCAATTCCAAATTATATTATAATAGTTATCCTATTTTTGCCATTCTGTAGTCTTTAAAATTCATTCATACCAAAAAATGTGAATCCTTGCCGTTGCCACTCGTAGATGCAGATATAGGAGGACAGGATTCTTTTGTTGTGTCAAAAACGGTTGGTCTAAATAACCCCGTTCTTGGGTTCAATATAGTTTGTAAAATTAATTCAGAGGTCGAAAAGCTATGTGGATTCTGTCCATTGCAGTACGCGAATCCGATCACGGACACTGCAAAAACTATTTGAAACAACACCATAGTGTACGTGAATATAGTAGGAAAAAGTTTTAAATTGTTTGTATTAAAATATTCCAGTCTCGGAATAGGTTAGATCGTATATACACATTCATTAGAGGATTTCAAAATCAAATGGAACAAAATGTGTACACAACCCAGCGAAGGATTTTTATGTAATGGATATCTCCTAATACAATACAGGCTGTAGCAGCTAGATATAATAATTAACAATGATTTGTACTTAGGTAGGTATTAATACTTTGCATGGTGAAATAGGAAAAGCTGTTGTGGTGAGTGGTGACTGGTGAGGGTGACCGTAAAGGATAATCTTAGTAAATAATAATGCATAATCTTAAGTCAATCAGGGTCAAGCCCTTTTAGTTATAATTTTTGTTAGTCACTATCTTTTCACACAAGCAGGGAATTCCTCCAAATACTTTCTTTCGCGTTTTATCTCTATTTCGCTTAAGGATTCATAAAACTAAGAAAAAACCAGTACTTAAGACGAATTTCGTATTTGTGCATGCATAAAGCACTCAATACTGTCATCTTCATGTTCATTTAATGATGTATTGCATTACATAACACAATTTGGCCATATAACAATATACGATGCATTGCTTCCTATAGAAGTACTATGAACTCTTATGACGCATACATGTACAAATACAAGCATTTTCTATTCAATTCAAATCAGATCAGACTAATTTTTCCATTGTACATTTACATCCAGGGTAGGGTATTATATAGAATAGAGGTACATGCTGCCTTAATGTGCATTTATTTAGCAATGTTTTGTACCGACCGACTAACTACATTTTAATGCTTGGTTACATTCGTCACATGAGGTAAAATTATTGGAAAACACGTTAATATTATATCG
>JABASI010003168.1:0-17290 GCA_019776505.1 Tomocerus nigrus | reverse complement strand
AAAGCCTATTTCGACTCGAAGTTGGCTCAAGTACTCAGCACGAAGTATCTAGACACAAAGATGGTTGAAGCAAATAATAACGTTCGGATATATTCTCTACATCCTGGTATTATTGCCACTGGAATGTGGAATCAATCTTTATTGCTGAAGATGGCCAAGCCATTTGCTCGACTAGCACGGGTAAATCTCCATTACGTATTGAAATGAAGGGGAAAAACTTCACACTTGGATCATTGAAATATTATTTCAATGCAGTTTCAATGATGCGAGAGTGAACAACTTAATTTCAACATAACATAAAATCCAAACTATTTTAAAGTAGTTAAAAGTATGTACTTATCTACTTTTTTAACTTCACGATAACTTCACAATAACTGAAACCGGGCATTAGCCTTTATAGCTAATAATATATTATATTAAAAAGAATAAGTTAACTAAATAGTTTCCTTTAATCTTTAGACGAAAGAAAACGGAGCTGAAACGATAATATATGCAGCTCTGTCTCCAGAATTGGAAAATACAGGCGGAATTTTTTTGGCGAGTAACATGGAGTATCCGTCTAATCCTCAGGCGGATGATGTGCGCATTCAAGAAAAGCTTTGGAGGGTTTCATTAGCCTTAGCGGGACCAGGATAAAATTGATACCTAACATATTATTATGGTTAACGAATAAAATAATTCTACTTAATTCTACTGTTAATAATTTTATATGTTTTTACGCATTGCTATCTGCAGCATGAGTTTTTAAAAGTCGCTTTTCTCACATAATGTACACGCGTCTGAGTAATAAACACATGTTAAATTAAATCCACGAATGTCAAGTCTCTTCCACTTAGGAATACCTAACTTGATTTTATTGTAGTTAAATAGTTGAGTAAGAGAATGTGCAATGGGGGTTTATACTTGTATAGGTACAAAGAATTATTGAAGTTCTTTTGGATTTCATTTCTACGATCGTAGTCTATAAGTACACTTTTACACTACGCAATAAGATGTAGCCTGAAGATTTAGTAAGGACGAACAATTTGCTAGTTTTAATTAATGATCATTCCAGCTGTAAACGAAAAGACTTAGGTATTCCACATGTAGAGCGCACCTTATATACAATGTATTTGAACTTTAATTAGCATTCCTTTTTTTCAAGAAACATGTACAATATGATCGTCCATGTAGATTACCTGGAAAAGCTAGAATTACAATGTTAAGAGACCAATGCAGCGACATAAACTCAATCACCTATGCCTTATATAAATGTAACCTAATTTTACATATAGAAACATTATTGTACAATGGCCACAAGCTCACGTTGTTTCTATTTCATATTATTATTTCGTACAGTGGAAACCGCGTATGGGTAACGCATTATAAGGGAATCTCACTTTAAGGGACAGTGCTTTTTGACTCCATTTGGTTTACATACTTACCCGTGCCGCACTTTACGTATTAAAAGAAGCCTTAATATATTATAAGGAAAATCACTGTAAGGGATAACTTTAACCAGGTTCGGTCCCCTTGTATTTTGTACTTTCGTTACTTATTTCGGTTAGGTAAGTGCGTAGACAGGACAGGAGGTAGTAGACCGAGTAGACGTCTGCAAAATGTATGTAAGACCTGAAGACGTAATAATGCAATTATGGTATAAATGCAGTATGCCCCTATATAACCTTCATAATTCTGAGATTTATACTTTACAAATTTACAAGTAAACAACTGGCATATAAATATAGTCTCACATCAACTGTCAACTATTATTTGTTTTACCGCTTTTACCTACATGCATAATGATTGGCATTGCATTCAATTACAATGTAAACAATTTAAAATACAAGGAAATACAACTATTCTGTACAAAGGGTACCCAGCAGTATATACCTACAACTATANCATTCAATTACAATGTAAACAATTTAAAATACAAGGAAATACAACTATTCTGTACAAAGGGTACCCAGCAGTATATACCTACAACTATATACGTTCTCCCGATCTACTAAGATTAGAATTTGCAATGCACACTGCCTTCTTAAATATATCCGGTCTCTATCATTTTTATTAGCGTTTCAGGTTGTCTTAGGTTGTAACGTTGGAATGTAAGGTTGTAAGAGAGTAGACAAGTTTTATAGCAGTGGAGTGCAGCATGCAGTTTTCTATCGCAACAAAAACAAGAGTGGATTTTAGTTAGCCTTCATTGTAACTGTGTAGCCTCACAGATAAGGACGACAGTCTTCTTCTGCTAAGCCAAATTCATGAGCAGACATGAATTCTAGAATGACTAGCACCAATGGGTATGAAATAGAAAAAACATTTTAATCTCTTTAGAACAATTAATTTATTTATCAGTGGTTGGGGCTTTTGGTTGTAATTTTGTAAAGTATCGTTGGAATTCATAGGTATACAAATAGAAACTTCGAATTGGAACCGGACGAAATTACTGGGCCTCGACAGCAAAGTAATCCGGATGGCCAAGTAAATTCAACGTATGAAGATGATACGGAAATTAGAACTGAGCTCTCCCGCAGAGATGCGGCTGTTCTCGTCAGAGAAGCTTCCAAGCAATATGGATCCGGAGGGACTCCCGTTCTTCAAAATTTTAACATGAATGTCAAAAAAGGGACCATGTCAGTGATTTTCCCAACCTAAAAAATTACTTACTGCTTAAAACAGTACTAATATATGACCAAGATTTTGTCCTATTCTCAAGCGTTATAGTAAACAATATAGAATATACCTAGGAAGCTTGTTGTTTATTACGTACATGTGAAAAATAAAATAAGACAAATTATCAAATCACAGATATGGACTGTTGGGAGCATCGGGATGTGGAAAAACCACACTTCTTTCATGTATTGTTGCGTTAAGAAGATTGGATAAAGGTGAAATTCTTATTCATGGAGCAGCAACAGGAACTCCCGCGAGTGGTGTTCCTGGAAAACGAATTGGATACATGCCACAGGTACGAATACGATACAAATTCAGACTATCATTTACTTACGGGCACGGATGTATGAATTACATTTGTAAAACCCGAGTTGACGCAGGTTTTCATTGACACATTGGCATTTTATACTCTTCTTATAATAGGAAGTAGCTTTATATGGAGAATTCACAATCAAAGAAGCAATGCAATATTTCGGGAGAATGTTTGGAATGACTCTTGCAAAAATACAAAAGAAAATGGACTTTCTTGTTGATCTTCTCAACTTACCTCCCAGTGACAGAAAAATTGGAACATTAAGGTAAACACTTCACTTATAGTAGCCTCAAGCTGTTATATATTACTAGTCAATTTAGAATAAACAGTAAATTATTTCTTTGATATTTTTTTATTTCTATTATCAATTTGTCAAAGAACGTTAGCTGACACTCATTTTCCATTGCAGTGGTGGTCAAAAGCGAAGAGTTTCTTTTGCAGTTACTCTTGTTCATAACCCTGAGATTTTAATTCTCGATGAACCCACAGTCGGAGTGGATCCTCTCTTACGGCAAAGGTTTGCTTTTCCTATCCTATGACGAATAAATTCTATGAAATGACTACTGATGATTTTGTATAAGCTACAAGAAAGAATATTTTGTGATCCCTCCTTGGTATCTTATTTCCACCGAAATCTCTACGTAATGAGAAGGAAATCAAAAAACACCGAATTTTTCTTGACTATAATATACAGTTGCATCTGCATGTCAACCTTTGCTAAGCAAATTATCATACAAAATATTTAATACTAGCATGCGGCAAGCTATTGCCTACATGAATATAATAACCTATACCCACCACTTCACTTATCCTAGAAGAGATTGGATTGCAGTTAGCGAGGAAAATATGGAAATTTTTTGCTTTTCAACAATATGTAGTTGGATACTTTTTCTACTGTTCCAATTTCCCAATATGTATGTATGTGCCTGATTTCACTTTGTTTGAAAACATACATAATTTACTGCAATTAAGTCCTACACAAGAAAGTGCCAAACACGAAACTGGCGTTTACAGTGCGCCTATTATTCTAATGTGAAGCGAAATGCCAGTCCTTCACGGGTGCTATGTAAATGTTTCTTACGTAGTCAAAGGGTTAGCATAAATTAGTGATTGTCCAATTAAAACATTAGAGTCAGCTTACAATTGCGTGGATAGAGAAAATGAACCCGCAAAACGTGATCGTGCCTATTATATTAATTAATTATTATATATTTCATTTTAGTAGCATGTTCAAAATTATTTTCAAGGATATCGTATACTGATCAATTGATATCCAATATATAAAAATGAGCTTATCTTTACTTTTTTAAATTAAAAGCTGGATATGTAGTCTCATATTTATTTAGATACGAAAAAACTACACAAGCGTAAAGCGTAGCGTAGCGTATGTAACACATTGGATTGACATTGAGACAATTTTCTAGAGTTGAGTGAGACTGAGAGTTTGAGAGATGAGACGATCGGACTATCCGAAAAAAATAGAAAATACTTGACTTGGCTTATTTAGTTGTTTTTGAGATATAAAATATTATAGTAGGTATTATGTACCTAGTTCGAAACTTTCGCTGTATAGTTAGCTTGAAGAAATTATTCTCTTACTGTGTCAACTGTTATAGAATTTTGATAATAATTAATTAGACATTTTAATGAAATCTCTTGTTTTATCTTTTTTTGTCAATTCAATGATCAACGCAACAGTTTACGCTACACTTCCCAACAAATACACCTTAAAATGTTTACATGGAATGCTTTGCAGCTGGCTAGCGAATTTGGTTATCAGTGTAATGGAAATTCAAACCAAATAGTAACGTTACAAATAGGTATATTATGCATTTCCTCCTGTTTTTGATATACTTCTTACAAGGAAAAATTATTATTCCAACTAGGTGCCTATATCGCAGTTAGAAAGCTTAGATTGCGGTGTCAAAAGTCGAAATGTATAGGATTAGTTGGAAAGCAAAGTATAACAGTTTTTGGATACATATTCGAGTGATGATGTGTCTGGCTGAGTAGGTTCGTATTTGGCTATGCTATTTACTATACAGGTAAATAAATTTTTCTATGCAAATGTGTTAGGTCAGGTTAGGTATAAAAATGCTCTATTTCTTCTGGAAATCAGCCATTTTACATTGGGTAGCAAAAAACTAGAAATAATAGTTAGATGCATGATATATATAATAATAGTCATAGACAATTTTTTAAATTGTTTTCACAGTATATGGAGATACTTATGTGAACTGGTCTCCAATGGCCGTACAACTGTTATTATTACTACTCATTATATAGAAGAAGCAAGACAAGCCGACACGGTAAGAACTCAACTATAACTTTCATTTATCTATTACCTAAGTAAATCGTATTTTCAAGAAACCAGAACCCATGCAAGTTAAATCGGTAAAAATATTATCCAGGATCAGTTATTACTTTTAGGTATTATTACTGATTACTGAAGAAAGAACCTATTATACCTACCTACACGCAGTCTGAATGAGGAAAAAGGATTAAAACAAATTATAATATGTACACCTATTATAGGTAGGTCAGTGCTGTATAGAAGGTGTATACCTATAAGGATATACAGACGATTGATAATTATTCCCTTATTGAGAATTTGTATACAAATTGAATCCTTAATTTATAAACTGGAGAATTTACATACATTTTTTTCTAGTAATTATACACATGTGGCATAATTATTAACGTAACATCAATATCGACTGCGGCTGCGTTTAGCTGTAGTTTTTGCAATAATAGTTCTCTATTATTTAAGGAAGAAATAATAGAAAACTATGCCTCTTCTAATGAAGATTGCCAATTTTCTTAAATTCATTTGCTCTTAAAAATCGTGTCTACTTTAGCTTCATGACTATCATGACCAAGCGTGGTACTACAGCGGAAGTGCTAAAATATGATATCATAATGGATATAGTAACTGTGTCTTAAACAAATAAATAAACATGGGGCTTAGCGACTAGTAATTCCAGTTTCGTTACAGATGCAAAATGAGATTACTTTGAGACAAGCTTCACTAAAAAGTATAGCTAACTACTACTTAGTACCTACCTAGGAAATTTTTTATCCTTATTCTTGCGTTGGTGCTTCCTTAAAAATCCATGCGATCACATATATAGCGAATTAAACTACATTGTTTGCTTATTTGTAAATAATATGCGAAGGTACTCCAGAACGACTCACACGTGAAAAATCTTCCGCTGCACATGTTTATTGTAGACAGCTACTTAGTTTGAAAAAAATAGAATAGGTACATATAATAGGTAGGTGTAGTATAAGAATATAGGAACGCAGCAGTTTTTATCCAAGAATCAAACACAGTATATACGCACCTGTTTGCAATATTACAAATTTTAGAAGTAATAAACATCAATTTCAAGGTTGCCCTGTGATAAGCATTTACATTTATGGCTGTATAACTAGTTCTGGTTATATCAACATAGTTTTTCTAGTAGTAGATGTCCATGAAACATGCTCCAGACGAAACAAAGTATCTATCCTCCCTATGCTTCTTTTTAAGGTTGGCATAATGCGAAGTGGAATCCTTCTTGCAGAAGATTCTCCGGTGAATTTAATGAAACGACATCAATGTTCTTTACTAGAAGACATCGTTTTAAAACTCAGCACAAAAGATGAAAGAAACGCTGGAGGCGCAGATGTTACAAATGATCCCAATGGTGTATCATTCGGCAATGAAAGAAATAGTCAAATTTTGAAGAAGAAGAAGGGTGATATTGAAATGGCTGATGTTATTAGCATAAGTTACAATCAATGGAAAGAGCAAATTGATGACGACAATAGCATGACAATGACTGCAGAACCACATCATAAATCAAAACCCAGTCCTCCAAAAAAGAAAGAAAAGCTTCGTCCTTACCGGCAGCCAGGAACGTTAAAACATAGACTAAAAGCACTGACAATTAAAAATGTTATAATGCTGCTTAGAAATGTAGGGTAAATATTTGTCTTTGTTTTGCAAGAGTTTTTGCATGCATAGAAGTGTGGTACTCCTGGTGACCCCCCCTGATACTTATGAATCTCACCCTATAATAATTTTGCCCTAAAGAACTTCATTAAGATACATTGAGTGAAAATCGTAAAATGTTTTCATTTGTGTAAACAGCTTTCTTCTCTTTGTCTTCATTTTACCTGCCGTTCAAATAGCCTGCATATGCCTGGCCATCGGAGGGGATCCTCATGATATACGAATCGGCGTTATCAACAAGGATGTCCCAGACTCTAGAAATTGCACAATTGAAGAAGGATGCCCTATAGACAATTTAAGTTGCCGATATTTAAAGGAAGTTGACACTGAGTCAGTTGTGCAGGTGCACTTTGACTCAGAAGAAGAAGCTATTCGGGAAGTCGAGAAAGGAAAACTCTGGGGTTTCATATCGTTCCCGGAAGGCTACTCCGTGTATATGTTTGAACGAGCTTTGTCTGGAAGTTCATTAGTGGATAATGACACAATTTATGGATCGAGGTTTCAAGTCAGATTGGACATGTCAAGTAAGTTTTTTGTTGCTGTTGTCTCCATTGCTGTTGAGGTAGCCATCGTGTTCCAATTTGAACGAATAATGCAACAAAAGAATGATTTTCTCCAAAAGCTGAAATAACAAAAATATTTGGATTATTAAAATGTGCATTTTTCAATTGGAACCTATTTTCGTAGTGAAGATATATTCAATTTTGTTGGGTTTATCTAGAACTTTTGACTTAATTAGCTCTAAAGTATCTACAAGTCTACAACACGATGTTTTGTGAAAATCAAACTAAGATATTCTTATGTGAATGGAAACAATGGAATCTGTCATATTGTGAAGCTTCAAATCGGACCATAACTAAATTGCATACATTTTAGGATGAGATTTAATCACATAATTTTACGTTAACCCTTTAGAGATTTAATTTTAATTGGGTCTTCTTTGGATAGATAAACAAATTGGACAAAACATGAAGAAGATATTTTTTGATGCCTTTAGAGACTTTGCCACAACGCTTATGAGAGATTGTGACATAGATCCAACGGGACGAGATCTACCTCTATATGTAAGTGTAGTGTGGGCACGATATCAGAACTCATTTCCATCTTCGCCTAATTGTATAAAGGTGTTGAGTAGCACCTTCATGTCATCTACCAATCATTGACGAATCAATATTTTCCCTTTGTACCAAAGAATTCTCTAGGTATCTATACCTTATACCTAGTAGAATTGATGTTTCAACGATAGTTTTGTGCAAAAAGCATTTTCTAATTTACAGTTCGGAACACCAATTTACGGAACAGACGATACGAGTTTCCGCGAATTTGTAGCACCCAGTATTGCTGTAGGGTAAGTAGATACCTACTAATTAGCTAATTACTATTACCATTACCTACACATACTTATGCAAAATGAAGATTTTGCTTGAACATCACTGTATGGATGCATGATAGCCTACCTAAAATTATGAACTAGGTATTGAACATTGATAAAATATACGCATATATTTATTTTAGATGCTTATACTTTTTTACAATGTGTTCCTGTGGACTGGTTTATATCATCGAAAAGCGTGAAGGGATGTTGGATCGAACTTTAGTTGCTGGTGTGAGCACAATTGAAATCATGATCTCACATTTTATCACGCAGTTTTTTGTTTGTGTCGGACAAGTTGCTTTGGCTTTCATCGTCCTGTTTCCAATTTTTGGTATCGCTATACATGGATCTACTATTATGGTCGTACTAATTCTTCTTCTCGTTGGAGTCTCTGGAATGTCATACGGTATAAACATTGATTTTTAAACATGATTTGTGTCCTGTAAATAAATAGCACAAAAATACATTATCTTATGTAATATTTGTCAGGATTCCTGATTTCTACCATTTGCAACGAAGAAAAACATGCGATTCAACTTGCAATGGCCTCTTTCTTTCCTAACGTTATGCTGGCTGGTATGCTCTAATTTTTGAAAATTACTTTTTTCTAACGGTGCATATTTACAATTTGTTAGCTAGTACCTAACTATAAAATGCATGTACCTATATAATATTTATTATTAATTAAAATGATAATTAAATCGTTGTTTATTTTAATGTAGGAATGATGTGGCCGATAGAGGCGATGCCAGGAGCGCTGCAGTATTTTGCATACGCATTACCTTGCACTTTAGCTGGCGAGACTGTACGATCTTTGCTGACGCGTGGGTGGGCATTCACCCATCCTAATGTCTGGCATGGATTTGCGTCCACATTGACTTGGATTGCACTAATTTGGATTGTCACTACTTTCATTCATCTCAGATTTAGGACTTAAACTGCACATGACTGAAGCATTGCCCGCATCAATATTTTTATTTGTTTTCATTTGTTACATAAGATGTTTTATAATCTTTTACTTGCCATAATCTGTAAAGCCTGCATTATTGGTTTAGCATCTCCTTTCGGTTCAGTTTCAGGAAATGTAATGTTTAATATCCATACCGTAATTCATGTAGTAAATTCATTAATTGAATACAAACAGGCTACATTATTGCTAATTTTGACTCAACTTTGAATATTTGGCTAAAGTATTCACAAACATAAAATATTCCGAAAGTAAGAACCGTCTCAACACAACTGATGACATTATGAAAGATATACAGCACAAATAAACGATAATATAAATTGTAGGACTTATTTTAAGTAGATATTCTTTCTTTGCCAAACACCAAATATTCTGCCTTGAGTAACATGCCTGGGATACCTCACCTCACTTCATGAGTAACCGATCTGAGACATAATATGATAAGAGTAGAGGTATAATAATAATGATATAATTATAAAGTCATAGCAGAGTACTAAAGTCATAGCTAGTATTTATATTATAGTTGTTCAGAGATAGTATATATAGTGGCAGTGGCACTTGGCAGTGAGCAGGCATAGCTAAAGTATTGTTACCTGTATACAAACGGAAAATATAATGTGTAACATTAATTTTATCTTCTTATTGTATGCAAAACATAACTAAATAGAACTGAGACAAGACAGCATCGCAGCTTCATCTAACTAACTAATAACTAATCGGTATCCTTCTGTATACCTTATAATAAATATGTATGTGTGTGTAGCCATGTGTGGACATGAGGTTAACATGTGCACTGCGTATATTATAAAGACAATAATATGAAGCAGGTCTTATATATAACTAAGATGTTTTTGCATTTCTTTACTTTCGTTAGTAGAAAATGGCAAACATAATATCTTCTCAAATTCATTGTATAGGTACTACTACTATAATATGTCATAATGTCTAATAAATAATATTGTTGGTACATATGTACCAAGTAGGATCTTATAGGCAATTCGTTTTATATACTAGTGCCTACCATTACGCAGTATGTGTACTGGTATGTGAGTATGTGTATAGTATATTATTAATTTTAGCAATAATATAGGTGCCTACTCTACCTACTCTGTTTTTTGCACCTTATTAGCATTTCAGGTTGTCCTAGGTTGTAAATGCTTGTATGTATTTGAGGTTAAATTATATGGTTGCACTTGCCGCTATAATATAATAATACACCTATACTAAGGAAAACAAGTTTTTTATCGCAAGAGAGTGGATGCCTAGGAATGGTATGGCATGGCAGTTGCTTCTCAACCTTTGGTGCGTATGTACGCGTATAACTGGTCTTAATACTATTCACCTGAAATGGACTCGCACAGCAATGGGTATCACAAATATTACGCTAAATTATAATATCATTTTAAGGAAAAATTACAAAATAAATGAAATGTTGAAGTAATCTAAGGTTGGATGGTAGTGTCTTGCTTTGTAACTAAAAGACATGTTATAATAATATACTGTCTACCTAATACGGAAAATACAATACCAATAAGCATTCCTCCTTAGTTTATTTACCTCAACATTTCATTGACATTTTGTCTTGAGACGATGTCAAAAATTCGAAATCTTGAGTTACATAATTATTGTCAACCGCTTCAGTAAAATTATGCCATGTCATGTCATATTACTCATATTATTATCATTTAAACATATTTGAGATATTACTGAGATCTTAATTGTAAAATTGTAATACCTACCTAACCTACTTACAAACAAATAAATATATTATGTTCTTATTTGTTACACTTTTTTTCTGTATTTGCAGAATTAATGAAATTATATCTGACATTACGATTAAATATAATTTTTCGGAATCCATAGGTATACGAATAGGCACTTTATAGTGGAACCAGACGAAATTATTATGCCGCAGCCTCCAGATGCAAGAGTAATTCCAATGTATGAAGACGATATGGAGAATGGAACAGTACTCTCTCGTAGAGATGCTGCTGTTATGGTCAGACAAGCGCACAAAAAATATGGATCCGGGGGAGATCCTGTTCTCGAAAATTTTAATATGAATGTCAAAAAAGGAACGATGTGAGTGATCATTCAGGATATGCGATACTTCAATGTTATACTATAATAGGCTGTTAATAAAAATTACAAATCAAAATTGTTATAAAATTATAATCAGATATGGATTACTTGGAGCTTCTGGATGTGGAAAAACTACCCTTCTTTCATGTATCGTGGGATTAAGGAAATTAGATCAAGGTGAAATTCTCATTCATGGGGCAGCAACAGGAACTCCCGCTAGTGGGGTTCCCGGAAAACGAATCGGATACATGCCACAAGTACTTTAGTCTTTATCACTGTTGTACGAAATAGATTTTGAAAATTCCAAGTTGTCACATATTTTCATGTACATTTTAATCTTTTTATAATAGGAAGTGGCTTTATTTGGAGAATTCACAATCAAAGAAGCGATGCAATATTTCGGAAGGATGTTTGGGATGACCCTTGCAAAAATACAAAAGAGAATGGAGTTTCTTATGGATCTTCTCAATTTACCTCCCTGTGACAGAAAAATTGGAACATTAAGGTAACAACGTAAATATTCTAAGTAGGAAACCTGAAGTTGCATTTGCATGGCACGAGTCTGATTTCGAGTAAATAGCAAATTATTTAATTGTTTGCTCCAGCAGCAGGCATGCTACACCTTATCGCGTGACATAGTTAATTAGTGGATTTTAGCAGTGGGTATTATTGAACATATAAAATAAACTGATCTTATAAATACTTTGCAGTGGTGGACAAAAACGAAGAGCTTCCTTCGCGGTTACTCTTGTTCATAACCCTGAGATTTTAATCCTGGATGAGCCCACAGTTGGAGTGGATCCTCTCCTACGACAAAGGTTTGTTTTATATGTTTTTCTACGGCGAATAAATTCTGAGATAACTGACATATGGGTTTGGGGACAATGCTAATATAGTAGGCAGGAAGTAAGGGTAATTTCATGCTTCACTGCGCACAAGATAACATTTTATTAAGGTTATGGCAAATTGGCCCAGTTGCTTGTGTTTTCCCACTCCACCAGATACCAAAAAACTCGATCTGTAATGGATGAAAATGGAAGAAATTGATGACATCGACAGATACACTATCCAGGAGGGGCACAAGGCTCTAATATTTTCAAAATTTTTATTTCAAACGCTTTTTTAAGCAAAAGGGCCTTTCACGCCTTTGAGTCGCATTAAAAGGTTCTACATGTTTTTCTGTGTTTCTTGACAATGTTAGAGCCTTGCGATCCTCCTATGGATAGTTTATCTGTCGATGACAATCAACTTCTCCCATTTTCTTCCATTACTACAGATATATAGAGTTTTTTTTTGGTATCTGGTGGAGTGGATGATAGTGGATAGGTTACGGGACCAACTTACTATCCAACCTTAATCTTTGACTCATGATACTTCATACATGATGCTTTGACTTTCATGATACTTTGACTCATCATACTTCATACACATTTCATTCTAGATTTTGGAAAAATATTAAGTTCCAAAAAGTTTGAAATAAACAGGAGCAATTAACTAGGATTGATTTTGAAATATTTCGTTGTTGATAAAGTAGGTATTGTTTAGGTACAAGGTACGTATCGATTGATATGGTATGGCATAATATTATGATGTGTCATCGATGTATCTGTTTTTGCAGTATAATACTATTGATTTAATATACCTACACTATGAATCTGTAGCTGAATCTAAAACTATACACACTTACCCACACCCACACGTAAACTAATTCAAACTGGCTATTAAGATTAAAAAATAAGTTATCTTTAAGAGGTTTACCCCTGCTATTTGCTACTCACTGTGAACAAAATGAAATAATTTCAAGTTAAATTCCCATAGAATGCGTACTAATGACTATAACCATCTTTTATTGCACCTACCTAAATACGTACAATTAGTATTGTCCACTTGACTAGCCATATATGCCGTCAACATGCATTACATTACAGTACATTTGCGTGGAAGGAAGCAATATGAAAAGGCAAATGTAGATTTTGCTGATAAAATGATATGTACCTAATTACTATATAATTATCATTTACTGTTAAAGAGTGGAACCCCACAGAACGCTGCTGCATCATAATACATTGGCAGCTGCATAATAAACACTTACTTTTCGCCTTATTTTGTATATTACTATAACATTAACTTTCAAGAATTGCTTTTTTGATGCATTGAGTGAAACATAGAAATGGCGAGTTCTGTGTTCTGTGGTGCTATCAGTATCACATAGACAAAGCTTTCTATAACAAAATTCTTTTTTTTGCTAAATCTTAATATAAATGGCAGTTTCACTTTTAATTTGAGGATAGCTATTCTCATTATGTATACACATGTACACAATATGTACATATAATCCATTGCCCAAGTATTGTTAAGTAAATGTATGCAGAGAATCTGTCTAACTATCACTTTGATAAGTGTGTCCTCTAAAAGCAATTAAAATAACATTCAACTATCCATTTATGCCTTGATTTGTACAAGAATTGAAATGTTCTAGTAGAGTATAGAGCAGACAGCAGACTGACATTAAAATTCATGAAAGAAGTTAAATGATTACTTACCTAGCTTTATTCTTAATGCAAAAATGCATATGACCGTTTTTTTACAAAATCAAACAGTAGGATGACAAAACGATTGCTCTTAATGAAGAAATTGAATACAATATTGTAAAATTAGAGGATGCATGTCCGAGAATAGTGAATGCTTAACCTGTAGTCTTTTTAGTTTAGTGCTTGCTAGATCTATATCTATAGGTTATCAAATTGCCTCGCTGAAGTCATGTCATGATGCAAGGTGACTTTTCCTATGCCAATCTTATCTGCTATTACTTAAACAGATGAACTATGATCTTTATATGTAAAGGAACACGAAAGGATTAAAAGATATAATACATACTAGTACTTTAATTGTTGATATTGTTGTGGACAGTATATGGAGATATTTATGTGAGCTGGTCTCCAATGGTCGGACAACAGTTATCATAACCACTCACTATATAGAAGAGGCAAGACAAGCAGATACGGTGAGTAAGCTTTGACTTTTGATGTCTACATACATTTTATGCCAAGTGGAAGCGATGAATGCAAAATTATTGTTATATCCAGTTTTATTATGTAGATATGCATAAAAATGTAAGTATTAAATGTTGACAAAGAATTGAGTTTGATATGTCGCTCCTTCGCATGACTATGACATTATTTGCCGTAATTAGTAATTAAAGTATCCAGTCCAGACCTGGATTTTGCAGGCTGTACGAGAATCATCCTTTACTTTACAGGTCTTGAATTTTTTTCCCTTCGAATCAGTAGAGTAAAAACAATGTTGGAATTTTAGCTTGTATTCTATTGCCTCCATCAAGCTCTTTCTTCATGAAATATACGGCCCCTTATTCGTTTTTTGTTCAAAAAATCTAAGACAAAAGATAATGAGTATTTCAAAGGGAAAAAATTTGAAGACCGGTAAAGTAAAAAATGCTTCTCGTACAGGCTTATACTACTCTGATGATTCTAAAGCCTGAATGGAGGTACCATAAACAATACTAATACAATAAGCTATTATAGTAAAGCAAGTCATTCCAGCTTTTACTGATTGAGAGCAGGATTATTTTAAGGATACACTGCAACAATAATAAAAATAATCAAGCTTCGCAATTGTCTCTAGAGTCTTTATCTTTTTATTCAATTTTAAATCGATGAGAGCTGGCGAATTAAAATGGATCATTGTTGGTGGCTTATTCATCGATTCTTACAGACCACGTCACGCATATAGAAATTATCATTGGGAGAGATGCGTTTTAGGGTTCACTAACTACCCATCACTAACGTACATGACCATTTTAGTTAGCTTACCTATAGTTCTAAATTTTACCAATCTTTTAGATATACTTAGGTTTTTTTGCAATTTAGGGCATATAATTTTGATAAGTAAATATCTTTGTTTCTGTTTTAAAGATAGGAATTATGCGAAGTGGAATCCTTCTCTCAGAAGACTCTCCAACGAATTTAATGAAGCGCTATAAATGTGTCTTGCTGGAAGATATTGTTTTGAAACTGAGCACAAGAGATGAAATAAACTTGGGAAATTCATCGAAAACTCCCAAATCAAAGGGAGATGGTACATCCTTTGGAAGTCAACGAAATGGCCACAGCTCCAAGAAAGGAGAGTATGAACTGACTGATGTCGTTAGCATAAGTTACAATCAATGGAAAGAGCAAGTTGATGATGACAATAGTATGACAATGACGGCTGAACCCCATCATAAACCTAAACCAAACACCAGTGTTTCGAAAAAGAAAGAAAATCTTCGTCCTTACCCGCAGCCGGGAACATTAACACACAGAATGAAAGCTCTGACGATTAAAAATGTTATAATGCTTCTTAGAAATATAGGGTAGGTAAATGTTTTTGCAATCTTTCATAGTGCTATAGGAGTTTTAACAAATTCTAATCAATTTTTTCCATTTGTACACTAGCTTTCTTATGTTTGTCTTCATTTTGCCTGCGTTTGAAATAGCAGTCGTATGCACAGCCATCGGACTGGATCCTCAAGAAATACCTATCGGAATTATTAACAAGGATGTTCCAGACTCTAGAAATTGTACAGTTCAAGAAGGATGCCCTATAGAAAACTTAAGTTGTCGATATTTAGTAGAGCTCCCCACTGAATCAGTTGTGCAGATACATTTTGACTCAGAGGAAGAAGCTATTAGGGAAGTTGAGAAAGGAAAATTGTGGGGTTTTATATCTTTTCCGCCAGGATATTCAGAATATATGTTTGAACGAGCTTTGTCCGGAAGTTCATTAGTGGACAACGACACAATTTATGGATCTCGGTTTGAAGTTAGATTGGACATGTCCAGTAAGTTTATTATAATTTTTGTTATTGTAATATGTTATTACATACAGGTACGTATTTAAAGTTGCTTCAAGATGTGTAATTACGTAGCTTTATAACTAAAAAATGCTCAAAATACAGAAAATCGGAGAGATTTTAATTTCTAATTTTGGATTAAAAAAGATAAACATAATTGGACAAAATATGAAGAAGATTTTTCTGGATGGCTTTAGAGATTTTGCTACTACTCTTATGAAAGATTGTGACATTGATCCCACCGGACGAGATCTCCCTCTATATGTAAGTGTGCGGCAAGGGATTTTCCTATGCATCTAAAAATAATGAGATAAAGTTATCTATTACCCATTTTCACCTTTGATTAATATGGATAGAAAATAGTGCAATTTTCAATAGAACAATGAATTCTGGTTAACGGACGGTACTTAATTTCTGACTTCTAGTTCGGAACGCCAATTTACGGAACAGATGATACCAGTTTCCGCGAGTTTGTAGCCCCTAGTATCGCCGTAGGGTAAGCGGAAATACTTATTAATTTACATTCTGATAAACTGATAATTGCGTACATGTGGATGTGGTCGGATCATCATGTTACACAATGATGTTATATTATAGTATTGCGTGGAAAGTCAATTGTTAGGCCCAGTAGTGAATCATTTCTAATGACAATAATAGTAGTTCAGATGTACTTTAAATGTTTTCATCAAAATTGTAATAACAGCAGAGCTATCCTATCCAGGATAAAAATGCAATGATCAGACGTTTGCAAAGGACACGAACGTTGTCGAAAATTAAACTTAAAGACTATAAAGACACGGTCTGTTCTTGCAGCACTGTGCAAGAAATTATATTTTTTAATCTCAAAATAAATATGACATTTTAATCAATATCAAATCTGTTAAAATGATTGACTTCATTTATTAGGTAGGCAGTGATTAATTGCCAATGGCCTATTACATTACAGCACATATGTACTATTTACTTTGATGAATGCACATGAAAATAAATGTTTGTTTGATGTTTTATTCCAGGTGTGTATATTTTTTCACTATGTGTTCGTGTGG
>JABASI010003167.1:0-17294 GCA_019776505.1 Tomocerus nigrus | reverse complement strand
ATAGTCATCTACGAGCCCTGAAAGTTTGAAGTCTCTAAAGTGGTGCACTCTATGTCAAATGCCTAGCCCAAAACTTTCCTATATGAAAGATACCATTCTTTGTAATGCCGTTGTTCCCAGTAATAAAATTTTTACAGTATTTTGTTCAAAGCGGGCTACGTACATCGGAAAATGACTAGTTGAATTTCGAAATAATTTCAAAAAATCCAGCGTAGCTATTTATATGCAGGCAACTGGAGAGGACTATTTGTAGGCAATCATTCTGATCATTAATCAATGATCACAACTATTCACAACGGAGAAATAAATACTTGTACAAATTGCGTGTTTTTTCCACTCCACAAAAAACATTAATTTTGTCTGTAGGATAAGACCTACCCGGAAATCATCTCTACTTTCCTTTGAACCAGGATAGGTCAAAGTATTCAAAAATATTTTAACGTTTTAGGGTTCGGTATTTTGTTGTTTTGCTACCCTTAAGATAATGGTATAAATAAGCTGACATCCTCTGCTACAGAACCGATATATCTCTGATTTTTTGAAGGGGGGGGGGGGTGAAGATTGGGAATTTTTTACTGGGATTGATTTAGTTTGACAACATCTCCTTGAATTTCTGAAAAGTAGAAAACTATTGGTGCATTTTGTCTCGCATCCAAAGTAATATTGCAATTATAATGTTATTTCTTCACGCCTCCTGGTCTTCCCTTTAGTTTTCAAAAATACATTCCACATTATTTATTTAAATATTAATTTACGAATCCTTGGTAGCTTACAATGTACTTTTTGTACTAATCTAAATCTACTAAAATTGTTTTCAGTGACAGGATTTAATAGACGTTTACTCTCTGCGGTGATCTTTTTAGTTTGCATTTTCTACTCCACTTTGGTAATCAGCATAAAAATATTTTTAGATTTAAACTTGTACACATAAAATCTATTAAATACTTTGTGTAAATTGCTTAAGGATGAAGGAAGTTCATAACTAGAATTATAACTTAAAAAGCTATGACATCAAACTAAAATTGACTAATATTAAAGAACCTAATATTTTATTAATTTATTCTGTTTTAGGGAGGTTTTCGAGGTGTCATTTGGACTGATACGCTCCAGTCGATAATAATGATTGGGTCCTTGGGAGCAGTTGTGGTAAAAGGGGTCATTGATGTTGGTGGTTGGGACTCCGTTTGGGAAAAATCAGAAAAAGGAGGGCGAATCGAATTTTTCAAGTGACATTTTTAATAGAATATAATAATTGTCTGACAAAAATATTACTATTGTGTATGCTTAGGTATCCTATTAGTGACTAGTGAATAACATGCTAATATGGATTGAATCTATCAGTAATTTAACAATTTCGGTACAGTTTTGATATAGACCCAAGAGTACGCTATACCGTTTGGAGTGTTCTTATTGGGGGATATTTTTCTTGGATACCAATGTTTGCTGCAACACAGGCAAATATTCAAAGATTTGTATCTATGCCTGATCTTCAAACTGTCAGAAAGTAAAAACAGACATTAAAAGAAGTCTTAAATATTAGTATTAGCCATGAATAATTTTAAATTCTCCATTACAGGTAGGAGTACTGATAATAAGGTTTTCTATTTGTATATAGGGCGTTACTAATAAATCTAATTGGGTTATTCCTCCTAATAACCCTCTGTTTCTATTCTGGATTAGTTATATTTGCAAAATATAGCGAATGCGATCCTATAAAAAGCGGGGTAAATATTTTACTGTTCATATCAAACAATTTATTTTTATTAAATGCGATTTTTATTATTCTTTTTTGGGGGGCGGTGTACATAGAGTGTGGACACGTCTGATAAGTTGTTGCCATACTTTGTTATGGATACTCTTGGAGACTACACAGGTCTCCCTGGTTTGTTCGTGGCTGGCATTACTTGCGCTGGATTAAGGTGCATTAAAAAATATATACGTTTACTGTTTACTGAATAATTTGGAATGTATTTTGATTGTCTCCAGGTGCCCCATAGAAAGTAAACGAATTGTCATTCGATGTAATCATTAGATTTATTTTGAAAAATTCCAGCTCTGTGTCAAGTGGCTTAAACGCTCTGGCAGCAATAATTACAGAGGACTACATCAGGAAATGGATGCCTAATTTATCAGACAAGACTTTGTCAAAACTTTCGAAAGTTATTTGTGTTATGACGGGATTAATCTCATTTGGATTTGTATTTTTGGCGGAATTGTTAGGAAATATTTTTCCTGTAAGTTCACACTAACGTGCGCAGGAGAAAATAATAGTTACATTTGTATTCATGTTTTAATTCAAGGAATGAATTGTAACTTCATCTACATATTATGTAGGCAACAATCGGTCTTCTTGGAATGATTATGGGGCCGACTTTAGGCATGTTCTCTCTCGGCATGTTCTTCCCATGGGCAAATGCAAAGGTAAGTGACAAACGCAAATAAAAAAGCAAATTACGTGCAAATATGCGAAGTCAGATCCATCCTGCTCTTCTCTGTGCAGCATTGGATTGTGCAAGGTAGAGCTGTGCATTTGTCAGAGAAGGAAATTACTACCTTGAGCTTTCAAAGTGCCTGTTTACAATGGAATAAATATTAACTAGATATTTCCGACTGTGCATGTAATTTAAACGTAAATGACATGGAAAGTTGCTCGAGCTCAAAGCAAACATACATTTATCTTTTGTTTTACGACCATTTCTAAAATTACAGGGAGCTCTTTTGGGTTTGGCAGCTTCATTCGCCCTAATGATATTTTTTGGAATTGGTTCAATGCTCGCACGAGCCGAAGGACTAATTTCGGATCAGAGACTTCCTGTTACAACGAACGGCTGTTATGCGACACCATCATTTAATTTTACAATGGGAGACAGAAGTTTCATGGAGGAGTATATAACCGTCAAAGAGTTCTGGAAGGATAAACAAGAGAGTAGCTTAGTTTGGCTCTTATCGATTTCTTATCTTTGGACTCCATTCATTGGCTGCATGTCCACAATACTTTTTGGACTGACTTTCAGTCTCATCTTCAGATCATTTGCAAAACCGCAGCAAGTTAATCGTAGATGCCTAAGTCCGCCCTTTCTGTGGCTATGGACGAAACTTTTTCCGATGCAAATGGCAGATTTAATTAAATGTGACAAAAATTAGTTAACAATTGAAAATGCATAAGACATACCCGTGTATTGTAATTCAGGAGTTGATTCGATTACAAATTATATACTATAAATACTGCAAACAAAGAACATTCTTGACTTTAGCATTCAGCTAGCAAAAATACCATCATGATTTTATTATTAACGAGGAGGTCAACCAGTTTCAAGATATTACTTGTTGGCAATATATTAATTACTAATGCATGTAATTTGCATACCTAGCAAAAAGCAAAGCTAAATAATAACTGCAATGTCATTTTCGTTTAAGAAATGTTATAAATCTAAACCACTCAATTGAATTTACATAAAACGCAATAGAACAGATAAACATTGAACAGTAAAAAACGAAAAAGAAAAAAATGTATAACTGTATCCAACGCTATAAAATTCACCGAAGGGATTGTTTATCTTTTTCATGTAAGCGTCTGTAAATATTTGAAATAGGTAGCTATAAAAAGTGGATCAGGCATTGTAAATAAATCGTGATAAAAGTACAAATAGTCCCGCAACTACATAATATTACTCTATTACAGGCAAAAGTTTGCAAATCTTTTTAGCCAACCTAAGTAAGACTTTTGTGACACCGATTGTACACTTATATTTAATCAAATGCAATAAAGCTTCAAAGTCCCTCCTAATCCAGTAGTAAATAAAATAAACTTGGTTTTTAAAAAGGTCTTGCTGCTCATTCAATATGAATTATCTCTCTGGAGTTGATAAGGGTAAACCGCTAGATTCCTAACAAATCTTTTCAGAAAAGTTTCAGTGTGGAATTGTAACTTTGGAGTGGATGAGTTGGTGGTTAGTTTTATTGTTTTGAGTTACCAAGATGGAGACCTCAACAGACGAAGTTCATATAATTTCCAAGGCATCTTTTTCAGATAAATTTAACTGGCCTGAATATGTAGTGTTTTCGATTGTTTTGGGAATATCCGCAGCTATCGGTGTCTTTTATGGCTGCTTTGGAAGCAAACAAAGCTCAAATGAAGAATATCTTATGGGAAATAGGCGAATGTCCGCATTTCCAGTTGCATTGTCTTTGCTAGCAAGGTATTCCATACACCTTAGAAAATTGCAAATATTTTTTAGCAAACTTACCAAGTTTCAAACATGATAAAACCTTAAATGGAACATGAAATGAAATAATAATTCAATTAAAAAATCTCTTGCAGTTTCATATCTGCAATTGCTCTTCTTGGTTTTCCAAGTGAAAGTTAGTTCTTTCGTCTTCCTGCCACTCACATATCGCGAGATCTGTAGTCAAGATTTATCTCATGAAAGGACTACGATGCATAACACAATAAATCAAAAATAACTCTACCTTAATTACGCATAATACTAACTCAACCTTAATTAGCAATTAAATCTGTAAAAGACAGATGTTTATTAAAATTAATTTAAAATTTTGCAAATGAAATAACTCTTTCCTCTCAGTTCGGTACCTTTTTATATGACCCCACTTCCGCAAAGTCGAAATTCAATACATTATTGTTGAAGTTTATTATTTAGTGCAAACAGGACTTACAATTCTTTTCCATTAATTATTTCTTATATGATAAACTTTTCGACATTTTAGTTACAACTTTCATAACTCCAATACATAATGTATTTATTGTCCAATACACGTCTTAACATCTGATAAATCTTGATTTTATTTTGAATAGTTTACCTCTACGGGTAAGATTCTCATATTTACTTTCTCTTAAAAACACCGTTCAACTTTTTTCAAACTATTAATATTTATGTCGGCACCCACTAATTCCACAAAAATTTCACCTTGTTAATAAAATGTTTTGATTGCCTTTCCCTTTGCACAGCACGCAGTCAGTAACTTCTATGATTGTCTTCATTCCATTGACGCTGATACTAATATACTTCTATGTTCCTGTATATTTCAATCTCCAATTGACTTCTGCATATGAGGTACGTTTTCTTTCAGCCATTAATACGACGAAAATAGAAAATAAATAATTAGTAAGGTAGGTATACTAAAGAATTAACTTACAGTTTTTTAATCGTATGTCGTATGTCAAGGCAAGCCGCGGCAATTCCCCATAGAAAAAGGCAAAAAGTTAATTTTTCGGCTCGTGACGTCACCTGCAGTACGGGCTTAAAACGTATTTTGATAGTCAAATCGTGACGTATTTTGCAGTATNATTTTTCGGCTCGTGACGTCACCTGCAGTACGGGCTTAAAACGTATTTTGATAGTCAAATCGTGACGTATTTTGCAGTATTTTACTATGGAGATTAAAAATTGCTCTATTTCCCTTCCTTATCAGTATATTTTATTCTAGGTTCTTTGTGTCAAGGTAATACATTATAACGAAAACCAAATAGATAGGTAACTCATAATTACATCACATCTTCTCTTTACCAAAAAATGTGCCGAACATCAATGTAAAAGGAAAATGCCAAAAAATTGTGTCCCCTTTCCTTCAGTTCGAATATTTAAAATGGAAAAACTCCTAAAAATAGCGAGAAAAGGTAGCGACAATCCCAAGCTGTCAAAAAATCTCAAGATAAAATGTTAACCATAAACATCAACTTTAAGGACGGTCACAAAAATTTTGACCGTGCAAATTGACCTACAGAATGTCACCTTTGAACCTATATCTGTATATGGAAACCACCTCTTTCATTCTGTCAGATATCAGTTCAAATTCACGTAATATTATATCCTAAACCTTACCAAGCAACCTTTGTTTGAGTCATATGAAAATGTAACGTACCTTTTGACCTACAAAGTACAAAGGGGACCAAAGTTGAACATATGTGGGGATACCATATTGGATATATGGGGATAAATCCGATTTATTTTCAATTCATATGTTTTGAAATAGGTGCAATCTCAAGCAACTTTTATTCGGGTGGAATGAAAATCTACCGTCCAGTTTGATTTATACAATCCTTATCTTTTAAAAAGATTTGTTTTTATCAAAAGAGGATCGTCTCAACCATTATTACATTATATAATATTATGATATTATAACATTCCATTTTAAGGGATTTACACGTGTCAAATGGAAAACCTAATCTTAAAAATAGAAAACGATAAAATAAATGATGTGCCCTACTAGCCCTCCGATTTTCCCCCAATTTTTTATGAGCTACTCTGACACTTTCTACGTTGAGTCATTTTCCTCAAAAGGGAATTTTCCAAAATTTTGAGAGTAATAAATACAAGGGAAGAAATTAACCATTGAATAAAAGTTCGTAAAACCTGCAAACACATAGTCAAGACGTGAGTAGTAGTAACAGTAAATGCACTATCTCATTATTCTCATTTTATTCTCGTTGTAACATTTCCACTGTTCTTCTATGGCATTTATTCATACTGCTCTAATCGACATCATTATAATATATTATAAGGTTTTGCTCATTTTCATGTAATCAAAAATAAGCTTGAAAGTTCCTTTAATGTAAATAGTAAAGCATAGTACTTAAATGTCACAGTTTTCTAAAAAAAAAAAATGCAACGACACAAATAAAACCTTTGACCTATAAACGCATAGGTAATTTTTGTGAATGTAAGTATAATTCTCGTTATTACTGTGTAATTGTAGTACTTTGAGCTGAGATTTAACAGACCTATTCGGATGATTATATCAATAATGTCAATTGTCTATCTGGTAAGTTGATATTTCCGTACTATGCTATAGAATACGAATAAATTAAGTGATAATAGACAAACATTTACAGCCTGCGCTATAAAACAATGTACGCAGGTAAAAATCCTTTTAATTTCACCGTATTTCCCTATTGCTTTGATTATACAATGCAATAAAGATAAAATATGTAAGTACTAATATGGGTCACTTTTAACTGGGTGACTTATTCTCACAGCAAATAATTAAAAGGTGAAATAATATGAAAAGGACATAAAATTTCTAATAATGTGTCGTGGAAGTTTTTAATGATGTATGTAATTGTATTAAGTAATTAACCATAATACCTAAGATAATCCGAAATGAAAGGCAAACGCTGTAAATAAATGTGCAATTAAAGCAGTAATCAGTCTCATTTTACTCATTATTTTCTGCTTCCAAGTTAAGGCCGTTATATGTAAATATAGTGGCTTTACATGTAAATTCTATACTTGCACTGTTTTTTAATCGTAACCTATACCGACAGATATTCAATGCTTTTCACAAATAATTTATGGTTCGTATATGGTTGCAGTTTTTAAAGGAATTTGCTAACCTCTACATAAATAAATAGTATCTCATAAGGGCATGTTCATAGTAGTCAGTAGTGAGTAGTAGTAATATAATTCTTTTGTAGCAAGTTTGTTTGCAAGGAGATTTTTAAGCCACGTTAATTTTCGTAGCAATGTTATTAACATTTTATTTTTATTATGATGTGAAAAATACAGTTGAATTTGAAATCACAATGTTTGGGAAAATTCTTATATGTGGCAAATTGGGACATGGAATTTGGATAAATTATGCTATAAAACAGACTTGATGTCTGGGTTGGATTGAAATCGTGATGTTCATATCACATTGGCTATCCTTTAGTCCGTTTTGTTGTGATTTTTTAGATTTTATTGAGATTTTCTTTGCTTGGTCAGTCAAAGTAGATGTAGTTAAAATTTATTTTTACTGATGAATGATGAAAGTCTTTGCGTACCTACTAAGAATAGAAATGCGAGATTTTAAAACGTTTTAATTCAAGCAGTGAGTAAATGTTAATCTAAGAAGGATTTTGGACGACTGAGGAATATTTGATCCAATTGATTGACCAATAATTGCATTTCTTTTTCTTTCACAGCTCATTTACATGTCAATTGTCGTTTTCGGACCTTCGCTTGCTTTAAATCAAGGTAAGGTATTTATACCTAAGTAAACATTATTAATATAAATTATTCATTTTAAAATTAATTCATGATTTTAAAAAAACTATCGGTTATAAAGATTGTAATGTTATTTATTATGCATATTTTATTATGAATTTTTGAATTTATGACACTGACAGAGTTAAACGAACTTAGTCGAATGTACAGGAGGACATAATTAATTCCTTTATTGTTATATTATGGATACAGACCTTTATATATATATATATTACAGGACATGTGTACAGATTTGACAAATCTGCATGGCGGGCAGAACAGGGGGAAAAGATGTATTTTAAAATTTTTGTTAGGACCAGTTTATTTCGGTTTTGTATAATATATAGTAGCCAAAGTTCACATAACGTTGGATAATAAGTCGACTAGACCTTGGGCTTGGATGAGTGTACCACCACCACCACCTATCCTATTTCAGGGGAGTCAGTGCCTACTTGACCTGCACGCCGCCATGTAGAATTGTCCGATAAGGGTATACTTGACCTGTGACATATATTTTTGCTATCTATACTTACGATTATTTCCACAGTTACTGGGTTAAATCGCCGAATGCTAAGTGCTGTCACCTTCCTCGTCTGCATATTTTACTCAACCCTGGTTAAAACATTTTTAATCATCAATTTAATTTCGTTATTAATGCTAACTTTGGATTGTTTTTATTGTTTTTATGTTTTATTCCCACTTGTGACTTCCAGGGAGGGTTCAAAAGTGTTATCTGGACAGACACGTTACAGTGTTTGGTGATGATCGGCTCCTTAGCGGCAGTTGTTGGTAAAGGAATTCACGGTATTGGCGGCTTTGAAACTGTATTAGAAAAATTGACTCAGGGAGCAAGGCTACAGCTTCTCAAGTCGGTCACATAAACTATCAATCAAAAACCCATTTACAATTTGGAGTAAATTGCATTGCCGTTGTTTACTTCATTTTAAATTCAAATTTTAGTTTTGATTTTGATCCACGAACAAGATACACGATATGGACTGGTGCAATTGCGTCTTTCTTTGGATGGCTGCAAGTGTACGCAGCAACACAGGCAAATATACAAAGATTTGTATCCATGCCCGACATGAAAACTGTTCGCAAGTAAAATTATTGTTATGTTTGCAAGTAATATTATTATGTACCCGATAAGCGACTCTATCGAAAAAGAATGGATTTACAGTTTTATTAATGTTTCATGCATTACTTTTTATTCCAACAGTGCTTTGTTGCTAAATCTATTAGGGCTCCACATTATTGTGGGACTCTCCTATGGATCTGGATTAGTAATTTACGCTAAATATCACGGCTGTGACCCCTTAACTACAAAAGTACCTCCTTAGCATAATTAAAATTGTCATTTTTGGGGAAAGTTTGACGTTTAGTTATGGCATAGAATATTAACCATTTTTTAGGAAATTAGTAGCGCAGATCAAATTCTCCCGTATTTTGTAATGGATGTCTTGGGAGATTTTCCTGGAATGCCAGGGCTTTTTGTTGCGGGACTCACCTGCGCTAGTTTGAGGTAGTACCTGTAATTAATGTCATACTTTATTTTATTTTACATCGGTATCTAGTGCATATTATTATTTCGTATGAGATAAATAGCATCATAATTCAATTTATCAATGCTTTTCCAGCACTGTTTCCTCTGGTCTCAATGCCCTAGCAGCCATAGTCACAGAAGATTATGTGAAGAAATGGAATCCCTATCTGAGCGACAGAAAACTATCTCAAGTCTCAAAAATTATATGTGTAGTCTCGGGGCTTATTTCTTTTGGGTTCTTGTTTGTTACGGAGCATCTTGGCAATATTTTACCGGTAAAAATATAATTTTTTGGAGATTTTTTGCTTTTTCAAAATATAGATGAATTTCAGAAGTAATTACCTTTATTATTTACATATAATTGTTTTCTCCTTAGGCTTCATTGACGATAGCTGGAGTGATGATGGCTCCAACATTAGGACTCTTCACACTTGGAATGTTTTTTCCATGGGCAAATGGAAAGGTAAACTAACTTTTCAAGGATACCGAAATTAAAGTTACGTAGACATAAGTGAATGCACATTAGGATTTTATTTATGTATTATTATTAAATTCTGCAGGGTACATTGTTTGGCCTTCTTGTGTCTTTTGTGATTCTATTGTTCATTGGATTTGGTCAAATAGTTTCAAATGCGTATGGGTTGCTACCAAACCAAAAATTTCCCCTTTCAACCGAAGGATGCACTTCCGAATTTCCTATTATATTTAATAGTTCAACAGTGTACAGCTGGAAAAATAATGATGACAGCATTTGGATTCAATTGTTTTCCGTTTCCTTCACTTGGATTCCTTGTATTGCTGTAGTGACTGTAATTATATTAGGGCTTCTATTTAGTGTCATTTTTAGAGCTCTCGGAATATCGGACGAAAAGAAAGTCAGTAGTAAATGTTTAAGTCCTCCAATGCTTTGGCTGTGGACGAAATTATTTCCTGGTCAGATGGTGGATCTTGTACAACGAGATATATACGATCCTTGTAAGAGTACTTGAGAAATACATAACCTGATTTTTTAGACATCTTTTTAATGCTGATTTTAGAATTATTAGACTTAAAAAATCATATTTTTATGTAGATGGAGATTGGCTTGTGGAAATAAAAAATAAGTAAACTTTTTTTACTTGTCTAATTGTAAATACCCTTACGATGCATACTCCTACTTAAGGAATTTCTAGATGATAGTGCATTGACTACTACACTAATTATATATAGCCTCTATTAGGAAAACCTTTCAGATATAAATATTATTTGGGAAAATAATATATTATGACTATGAATAAGACATCTAGGTAACTATCATACAACTGATTCACCAGAAAGCCATCTCACGATTTCCAAGCTACAATTACCTATCCTTCATTTTCATCTCAATCAGCAAAAATGCGTCTTCAAATTTTTTCTCATATAAATACAATTACCTACATATTTTATATTTTTGTTGTGGATTTAATATTAACCCATATTACTATAACCATTTGTTCCAAAAACTTCGGGCGGGATACATATAACTGTATGTTATCTAAAAACTGTGTTAAATGGTATCATCAAGAAAACGCAGGTTCAAATGTCAAGAATCGTTATTACATGTTAATAATAGTTAACTGTTTATATAATATAAAAATGTATAGAAGTGGGACTGGAAACAAGGTTATGCGGCAAATTTGTAACATCATTCCTTGGTTTAATGGAACTCAATAAGGACACTTTGCTTTTCAAGAATACCTGCATAGGCAGCTCTCAATGCATATCAATGAGTGAATTTAACAAAATTTGGTTGTTTTCTTGAAGCTTATGGTAATATGGTGTAAACTAACAATGACATAAAGTAGGTACAATGTATCAATATTCAATGTTTGAATTGCATTTTAAAACAATGTGTTGGTGGTAATTGCACTTAATACGTCGTTACGGTATCCAACGAGAACCGTCCAGAATTCGACTGCTCATGTTGCTACGAATTTTCCAAGTATCTGTAAATTCGTATCCCCTGAAGTCTTTCTCCTCTTTAGGGTTTAATTTTCCTGTATTTGCTTGGGTTCCCGTCCATGGAAATTGCACCCATTTTACCTTCCCAGATGATTCCTTCTCCATCTGTAAAATCAAATAAATCATCCAAACATACCAATTACGAGAGGTATCACGCTAACGTTCCCCTTAGAGAACCTTGGGAAATTACATGGTTAGAGTACAAAATGATCTGTTCACGCTCTGTCGACAATACATTTCTATGTATAGGTAAACCTACTTAGTAACAAAATTGCATATAAAAACTGGCTGTTTTGAAGAATGCTGCTGCTACCCCAACGGCAAATCGGCCAAACCCCCAAATCGCACTACATAGGTCAAACTGCATTTTATATCATTCAGTGGTCTATTTATTGCATTGTAATGAGAAATAATGCACTTTTGTTAATTAATTTACATTTCTGTCTCTATCGGTCCTCATAAAATCAACATGAAAAATGCAAAGCTATACTATTATGATGATGATTTGATAAGGACAGGCAGAAATGTAAATTAATTAAGAAAAGTGCATTATTTCTCATTACAATGCAATAAATTGACTACTGAATGATATAATATGCAGTTTGACCCGCGATTTGTGGGTTTGGCCGATTTGCCATTGGGGTAGCAGCAGCATTCTACAAAACAGCCAGTTTTTATATGCAATTTTGTTACTAAGGAGGTTTATATAGAAATGTATTGTCGACAGAGCGCGCACAGATCTTTTTGTACTCTAACCATGTCATTTCCCGAAGTTCTCTAAGGGTAACTTTGGTGTGATACCTCTATGACTTCTAATAAATGACACTTTTATTTAGGTATGATTAGATATATAGGTATCCGTCAATAAAAATTATACTTATTGTATATTGCATTTTAGGAGGTCGTACACTATATTTTTGTTAAGTTATGGAAAAGTAATAGCATACCTTCAAAATAGCAATGGACAGGTGGCAGATAGAAAAATTAATTTTTTTCTGTTGTCCTGCATTAGAAAACTCCTCTTCTGGTTTATAGACGGAAATGAAGCTCTTTTCAAAGTCTTTAATATTAACTTTAAGAACACGCCTAGACCCCATTATGTCATTGTTGGAAGTACACATACTATGGATCGTGTCGTTAACTATCACATCTTCTACCTGAAATTTAAAAAATTAACGAATTGGCATAATAATTGAGCCTTTAATTAAAAAAACAGTAATAAAAACAATTGATCGATACTGACATTATAAGGTTTCATAGAATGAAGTAATATTTGCCCTAGAAATGTGACTTCAGCATTTGGGTCAGGCTCAGCAATGTCCAAATAATATATCCAGAAAAAAACATAATATTTTGTTTTCTTCATTAATAATGCAAACATATATTCCTTGTTTTTATCGGCAAATAGAACGGGCATCCAGGTATCTTCCGCTGCTTAGAAAATGACATTTCAATATTTGCTTCGCGCAAAATATTTGTTTTCATTTTAATAATTTAAATAGACTCCGTGATTTTTATATTATCTGTATGCTATATCAGAATATTCTGCGTATTTTCTTTTTTTCCACATTCATTTTCATTTTCTGAACTATCTGGATCCGTCACTAAACGTTGATCGCATTAATTATGGTAAATTGGTTTGGCATCAGCGTGCACAAAGGTTGCACTTTCCGCCAATTTTTTGTCTCTGCGGTAACCGTGCGTGGGAAGAAACAGAACGCACAACATTTGATTTTGTGACATTTCCATATAAAAGAACTTTTTTCAAATGGAAAGGATATTGAACGAGTCATTGTATCGAAAATCTGAAATACACAAAATGTTCACAGTGAAATGTTCGAAAAAGTGCTTTCTGTAATGTTCCCCCAAAGAATTCCGATTGCTTACTTTGTATGGATTTTATGATTTCGAAATGAATTTTTTTCAAATTTTGAGGAAAGTTTTCCTTTTGAAATCCTAACATCTAAACGAAGTACACAATCAGAATTCTTTGTGGTGAGATTGTAGACAACAGTTTTGTGAAAATTTTTGTATTTCAGATTTTCGGTACCATGACTCGTTCAGTATCCTTGTCGATTTGAAAAAGTAACTTGTACACATGTAAATGTCAAACATTCAAAAATTGCACTATCCCTTGCCTCCTATCCTTAAGGTGACCTCTGTGAGACTTAATTTCAGTGTTCTTGCTAGTCAGGAAACAACATTGTGTCAACGTTACGAAAAATTTGATATGAATCTGACGATTCTTGCTGCTTTTCTGGTTAAATAAAATTTATTCCAGCACTAGCTTGTCAGTATCGGAACTTCGGAAGTCATTGGTATTGGCCTCAAAAAGGGATGAAAAATGCAACTTGAGGTCCACAAGGGGCCAAACCAAAGAGCATATATGAATAATTGGCTGGAAAAGGGGAATAACTTTATCGTAATATTTAAACTAGTTGCTAAGAGTTCAGAAATTCCAGCAATTTAGTGATTTTCATGGTTTCGCATTTTCAGAAAAGTAGAATGTTGCTGCCATGTGCCTGAGCCAAGGTCATTGCGAAATTTTTAGGGTAAGGTATGGACATGCCAAAAAGTAGTTCATAATGGTTGAGCACCTAGTTACCATTGGAAATAAACGAACAGTGATCGGGTGCTGGAAGTTTGCCTGCGTCGAAATGGAAAGTAACCCAACACCAAAGGAAATTACCCATGCCGAAGTGAAGTTAGTCACCGAATGATTACTATAGTCTTCATTATATGAATAATGGGCTGGAAAAGGGGAATAACTTTATCGTAATATTTAAACTAGTTGCTAAGAGTTAAGAAATTCCAGCAATTTAGTGATTTTCATGGTTTCGCATTTTCAGAAAAGTAGAATGTTGCTGCCATGTGCCTGATACAAGGTCATTGCGAAATTTTTAGGGTTAGGTATGGACATGCCAAAAAAGTAGTTCATAATGGTTGAGCACCTAGTTACCATTGGAAATAAACGAACAGTGACCGGGTGCTGGAAGTTTGCCTACGTCGAAATGAAAAGTAACCCAACACCAAAGGAAATTACCCATGCCGAAGTGAAGTTAGTCACCGAATGATATTATGGATACTGACTGGGATGGATATTATGTTTAGGTTGCGACTTCATCGACGAATTAATTAATCTAGTCTACGCGAAAGCGAGCGACGTTAAAATTCACCAAGTGAGAGACCGACGTCAAAATTAGCCAACATCGATCGAAGTAAAAAATGATCAACCCCGAAAAGACAAATGACCCAAGTGGAAATAGACCGAAGTGGAAAATGGTTGAAATTGCAATTAAAGCCGAGTGGAAATTGGCCAACTCCGACACCGAAGTGGCAAGTAGCCGAAGCCGAATAGGAAGTATTGACTGATTGCGCCACCCAGAAACAGAAGTGACAATTAGCCCAAGCCAAAGTGGAAGTTGACTGATTAGGCCACCCCGAAACCGAAAATAAAATTACCCGATGCCGAAGTTGACTGATTGAGCGACTCTAAGCCGAAAAGGAAATTATTCGATGCCGAAGTTGACTAATTCGGCGCCCCGAAACCGAAAAGAAAATTAACCGAGTCCGAACGAGACACTAGGCAAAACTCGATGTCGAAACTCAGCGTCGGCTAATTTCCACCTCAGCGTCGGCTAATTTCCACTTCAGCGTCGGCTAATTTCAGCCTCTGTGTCAGCTAATTTCCGCCAATGTGTGTTGGCTAATTTCTACCTCTAAGTGTTGGCTAATTTTCACCTGTGTGTTGGCTAATTTCCACCTCTTTATCGGCTTCGTTGTCTGTTAATTTCCACTTCGGGCTAACTCCACTGGGGTCAATTGCCATTTCGATTTCGGTCATTTTCTACATCGGCGTCGGCTTTCCATTCGGCTTTGGTTAATTTAAACTTCCGTTTCGGAGTTGACCTATTTCCACCTCGGCTTAATTCCACTTTGCTTCCGGCGTAGCCTATTTTCCATTCCGCCGCCTCGGTCTAGACTATTTTCTATCATTCTGCTTCCTTGTATGCCATTTGTCATCCCACCACTGCGGTCATTAGGCTTACTTCGCTTCGGTAGGCGTATAGGGTAACTTCGATCCAGCCAACATTGCAAACTTCGGCCCTTTCGGTTTCTCTCCCTTGGTGTAGGTTGCCTTCCACATCGTGGTAGAAAAACCTCCCTTTCGGCTTAGGCTAACTTCCTTCATCTTAGGCTAATATCCAGGGCTCGTCACCCGGTTGCTGTTCGTTTATTTCCGATGGTGCTAGCTAACTAACGATTTAAGCAATCATCCAAAACTGACATTTTGCAAATGCCCATACCTTATCCCTAAATTTCGCAATGGCCTTGGTTCAATCAAGCACATAGCAGCAGAAAAAGACAGCAGGCATACCGTTGCTAATAAATTAACAATTTTGTTTAACAAAATAAATAAATACGAAAACGAAACCCTTTTGAAATTTCCCAAACAAATGTCCCTTAGTTACGAATTCAAAATATTACGATAAAGTTGTTCCCCCTTTCGAGCCAATTATTCATATTTGGTCAACATATTTAAATAATTCAGAATATTCTGCTGTGGCACACAAGTAGTGTGAAAACGACGCGACGGTTCCTGGTTCTTACATATTACATATACTTACTGTTTTCGACAAAAATTGGGATAGGTTCGTTGTTGCAATATGTTTGTAACTCAATGAGACGTCCTCCATGAGTGTTCACAATATGTTCTACGTAATATCCCACACGAACCGGCTCCTGTTCACAGTAGTCGCACTCATTAATGAAGCAGCTTACCTTTACCGCACAGCTATCATCAAAAATATTTACAAAAATTAAAATTGTACCTTAAATCTTTTATTGAATATTTCTAAAACAGTCGCTATCCGTCAATATTTAATGCCACGAAGATGCTTGTGCAATTTTTTGTTTCTAATTAGTGAGCATAGTTGTAATTTACCGAAACAGACATTTCTGAGCATGTTCAACTGTATTTTCAGGAGTTAAGTTATTCGAGTTCGGACATCCAAATTTTTGAAAAGGACAAGAGTATTTGTTTTTTGGTCCCGTAAAATAATCTTCAAATCTTATATTACGCAGCGGTTCCAGTAACTTTTCACAAGGGTCTTTCTCTGAGGGGTTTCCTCCAGGAGCCAGTATCGGACAAGTGAGTTTCTTCTGAACAGAGCTGCAGGAGAAACAAAGGAGATGACCCCTGTGGCAGGAGTAAGGCGGAGGTGGACAGACGCATTGACAAATTATGCATTTCATAAACTCCAACTCCTCAATATGATTCGGAAATTTCTCTTCAAATTGCAAGAGAGGAGGATAGCGAAGATAGTCTGGGTGACAGCCGAGAGCGATCCATTTCCTCCATTCATTTTGCTTGAATTGAATCTTCCGATGGATTCTCGTAGGCGACGGCTTATGTTCCATCTGAAAAATTGAATTGATTTATTAAGGTGTCTTAAACGGTTGGCAAATGAAAAAAAAATCATACAATCAAAGCTATATACTCAAGTCGTTCAGACATACATACATCTGTTCTCCCACGGCAGAGTCCAGCACAGTCGGCTGTGCTGTCTGCATACACAGAATAGTTATCAGCTTTCTCGTCAGAGTGCTTCCGTCGTAAACATAAAATAGACAGATAGAATCTACAAGCCGAGCGCACACGTGGTACGATTAGGGAGGGCAGAGGCAGGGCTAGGATGTAAACAAACATCAGCTGTGGAAACAAACACAAATACACATATCACACGAGCTCGCTCGGGATAGGCTCGCTCCGCTCTTTCTGGAAT
>JABASI010003166.1:0-17296 GCA_019776505.1 Tomocerus nigrus | reverse complement strand
GGAATATTTCTTTATCTTTCGAAAATTATAGCAGGTATACCCTTCTAAAATGTAGGAATTTCCTTTTTATATGCATATTATGTCTCTATTGATTTTATATCTACTTTTTTAAAAGGTAAAACTAGGTATTTACAAATGGAAACAACCTCAAAGACAAAGATTAACTGATGTGTATATTTTTGATTGGCTGCAGGACTTTCTGTCAAAAACCGAACTGTGCCATTTTCTCGGGGGGTTTCATTTGCTAATTAATATTCGAGCAAATCTATCTGTTTACACCATTTGTGTTGTGTTATTTTTTGTTTTTTCTTAAATTGATAAACGTCCCTCAACTTTCCATTGTATATAGAGATATTTTTTTATTTTTTGCTGTCTGAACTTTCGGATACGAAGGTAACATCACTTCTCTTACTTAGTGCTATGCTTGGAAAAGAATGAATAGGTACGAAAAGAAAAAGTAGTGTGAGTCAGGGAAAGTGAGTGATCCAGCTACGTTAGCTGAATCGATCTCAATTTTCTACGAAGGGAAGTGACAAATCATCCCTCTGTGTAAAAAGTAATCTCTGCGGGTTAATTAGTTGGTGTTAGTATAGCGTAGTCTACTAATTGCGGTACCTACTACTTGATCATCCCTATAATCTGAAAAGTACGAAGATAATAATAAGATGTAATGAATTAGAGATTAATCTTATTTTAAGAGTATTCCTGTATCTAAATGGATTGTATGACAGTAGGTAGAATTGAATAGTTTTTGTGTTGTTGATTAAGAAAAAGGCGAGCTTACCTGCTCCGCTAAGCACGGAAGAAATGTGACAATTTCCTCGTGGGACAATGTAAGATATCATAAAGAGTGCCACTACGTATAGTCCAATGGAAGGAAGTGTCGTAAAATGGGCTGCACTTTGACTCATTGTAAATTCTAAGAAAATCGGGCACGTTTTCGTATCTAGTAGGTGTTTCCTTGCGTGATTATCCTTGGAAATAATTAAAAACGCTCTGTGAATGTCCTTTAATTATTTCGCAGATAGCAATTAGTGCATTTGTAATTAACTAAGGTAGCTAATAATATTAAGAATTCTATGAGCAATTCTTGGACTTTAACAAATGTCTAACGTATTTCTGAGCAAAAGAATATATTTTTAGGATGAATGTAGGTTAGGTATTTTATGTTGTGTTGTCAGTTGTAAAAGATAACTGTAATGTTGTATTGTGACTTCACCCGAGAGATTCCTTTGTGGAACTGACAGTGGACTGAATGGAGCCAAGTGTAGATATAGGCACTAAAGCTAAATGTTATGAGAGAGAGAGAGTTTGTAGGAAGAGACAATGCTCAGATTCTCGTTCCTTTTCCTTATATATTCTTTGTGCCGAAGATTTGCATTGGCTCCTGGTCATGAGTGAGAAGTGAGAGGTAGTGACTAGATGCAATGCACACAGGCAGGCGGGTAGAATGTGTGATGTACGTACACCACTCTTCTTCTTCTTCTTCCTTTCTATTTGTTCTTGGCCGGGGAGTAGTGTGGGAAATGGTTAGGATGAGTGTACACTGGAAACTTGACGGAAAGTAAATATCCTATATTATTAAAGAACCTACTAAGTAGTAGTAGGTAGGCGAAGAGAGCATCATTCTCCACCGTCTCTCTCTCTGTCCCTATCTTTCTGTCTACAATGGAGAAAGAACAAAGTCGACTTATGCTGAAAGCTGGTGAGACGAAGAGAATTGAGTTGAGTGAGGAGATGATAGCAAATAGTACAAAACAACTTCACTGGAGAATCACAATTTGACGTGATCATGCAACTAATTTTATAAAACAAAAGAGAAAGCTCATTTTTCTTGTCACTTATCACAGAGGATGGGAATTAACAGATGGCTACCCACTTTCCACACACTCTTCTATTGAACATACAGTACAGAACATTCAGTACCACGCAATAAATACAGATTATAATATTATTATCAGAAATTGAGATAAAAGTGATGATTACATGGAAATACTTATAGAAAAAGGATCTAAAAACAAAATTATGTTCTGGTAGATAGTTGACATTTTATACTTGTTGTGTGATGAGAGAAAAGATCATCATTAACTTCTTTTGTTTTTACCGCAGGAATTGTTATGTACTATTCGGAATGCACATAAAAAGCCGACCGCCTAGCTAGTAATAGCCAAGATAAACCTTGTGTTTATTTTATCTGCCTTCTATTTACCTTAGATAGAATCCAATCGCACTATTACTCTCTCTCTCTCTCTCCAGTCGCAAAGTTGATTAGTACAGTTCCCTCACCCGCTTTCCCTCCTTTGTTTCCTTTTTACCAAGAATTCTAAATACAAATCTTTAGAATGATCGCTATCTGTAATTTTCTGTCTGTCTGCGTAGGCTTCAGCGTTTCATGAATATTTTACCGAATACTTTACGCAATCTGATCGCAGACATTAATTCTTTGCTTTGTTATTCAACTCCTGTCTGATGGAATGGAAATATATAAGTACTACAGCTACAGGCCGAACTTCCGAATTCACTTTGCAGATTTATGAATGAATTAAATAACTTCACTTGTCAGAATTTAAATGCTATCGATAATGACAGACGTGATCATAACAGAACATCTGATACTTCCTCATCCATTTTATAATCAACGATTGATCGACTTGCAAATGGTGGAGTTTTCTGTATCTATTAGACATGTGTTTTAAATTGTAAATTATTCCAACGAACTCTACAAAGTAGAGCATTACATAAAATTGCTGGGGGCCTTAATTTTATTTCCGTATTTTCTTGCCATGAAGTAAGTCAGTCAACTTATACCTATATAAACTACTACGCAATGACCACAACATGAATAGTTGATCACCTACAAAACAGCAACCCGAAGTTCAAACTGCCCTCGAGATAGATCCACACCACAGTTGCACACAGGGTGAACTCTGTAATACAGAGAGACAATTATATCACTTGACATGCTACTTTCTCTTTTGTAATCCTAAATCCAAAAGTAACTTTCATCGAACTTTCACCAGTACTTTCACCATTAACGCGAAGATATTTTATGTGGTGATCTGATCGTATATGAAGTTATAATATGAAAGAAGTATATCAATGTCAAGTCAAGAAATGAGTGAAGAAACTGATATAATCAACTGATATAATTGTCTCCCTGTAAATAGCAATTCCCATCCCACTTTTGTTATCTTTTGCTTTTTGGGGTTTTCAAACGACATTCTGAGTAATGTGGTATCTTTATATTGGAACCACAACAATCCTCATAAACATCCATACTTTTCATTTTACTTGGTTGAAAATGCCAACGTAGCTACTAACAAACAACAGTTCAGCAAACAATGTGCTAAATCGGGAAGCAGTTTTGCAACTTCATCATTTATGACTTTCAGACATGTATCTCTTATTTTAGTAGGATGGAGCATTGTTTGAACAGACACACGCATTCAGTTCGTTATATTAATTATGATATAGGTACCTTAAATTGGTATTCACTATAAGGATGGCATTCCTGTTTACATGGATTTTCAAATTCAGCTATTTGTTTCCGAGAATGCAATGAATAAGTAATTGCGTCTTTATTAAATCGTGTTCGTCACAGCAGGCGAATTTCTTGGGATCATCAAAATTATTACGCAGTGGATGAAGTAATAAAATGGGTCTAATCTTTATGATGTGTAACAATAATGGACAAATCATAGCAAAGATTGATATGTAGTAGTCAGTCAGTAGTATACGTGTGGGAGAAGTTTTCATAAATACGGAGAAAGTGGCATCCCTTGCGCATCTTCTTGATTGTTTACGTGACTCATGTAACAAGAGGAAAGCCTGTTTGCGTTTTTTTGTGAAATTGACCGATCGGGAGTGTAGTCTGATGTGAGGAAAAGACGCCTACGCAAACTATTCTCTGTTATACTAATCAGAAAAGCAAATTGAGTTATTGATCTTGCTGTGACACATTGTCAAAGCAAGTTTTTGTGTTTCGGGTCAGCTAAATTGACTAATTCGGTGCAAATGTCACCAGTGTAAATTTTTCAATATGAAAGAAGGTTAAAAGTAGATGGGGAGAATGGAAACCTCTGGCAGGCAATTTCGTTAACCTCTCTAAATGCTTATCACTTAACTCATAAAAGTTTTTAGGATGCAGAGAATTTCATGATCGTTCTTTTATTACACGGAAGAGAGGAGAATGTATCGGAAAGAGTATTTTAAAGCTACGAGCTATATAAGCTCGTGTATAAATGCAAAGTGCATGCATAAAAAATTGCAAGAACAACTGTTGGCAACTTTATCTCTCGTAATAAATGTATGACGCTAAGGGAAAAGTCATTTTCCTTCCAGGAATTAGGAAATCCTTCATACGAAACTTTCTTCTTTCACGGTGACAGTAAATGAAGAATAACGCAGCTTTCAACGTAGTAGTAATTCTTTACTTTTTGCTCCAGACAAGTCCAGGATGCATACCTATATCCTTTTTGATATGCTGTACAGCGAAATTCCTCAATATTAGTTACTGGTTGCTATCATTGAATTGGATATTTACTGTTATGGACTAATGATAGAAATAATCTCTTTGAGGAAAACGTTCCAAGAAACAATATCCCAATTTTCTTAATCATATAACGGCATATTTCGGAAGCTAATGCAAGTTTCCCTGTATTTTGGCCAAATAGAGTTACTTTTCATTGAACATCCTTAGTCAACTGTCCTACTTTTCTAGCAACTCTATACTTTTCTCTATATATTTCAATTGTGCATCTGTCTCTATGTGTGCAGGGTAAATTGAGCAAAAAATGTGCATTTAGTTTGTCCTTTGTTTCTTGGCACATGTACATACAGAACTGTATGATGATATCTTCTTGGGATCTCAATAATGTTCAACTTTAAATGGGATTCACTTATGTGACTATACAGTCTACTAAATCTGTTTAGACTCTTTTCCTATCTCCCACGTATTACTACTGCATGACATACCTAGATATCCGTACGTAGCAATGCATTTTCTTGCCATTCGGAGATTCGGACTGCTTTTCTCTCTTTAGCCAGAGTTTTTATGCAATAACACTTACAACTCACCGTTTTCTGGCTAGCACTCTATTTTTCTCATCCAAATCATAGTTATAGTCCTATCACTCCACTCCACAACCCTCAGAACAAGATATTAACAACTAATGGTTAGAGAAGATGATGTGATGGATCCTAAATGCTTTCACTTGAGCTTTCTCCTTCTATTCCTCTCGCCACCACGAGAATTCACGGCTAATGCTAGACTCAACCATTAGCCATATTAAAAGCATTTATAGTAAGTAGATATGTGCCCTGTGTTCCTCCTTTTCATCCTCCTACGCATAATGTACAAGTATGCGGAATACACTTACATTAGTGTCCACTGCAGACAAGTGGGAAAAATAACCCTCCTCTACTTGCACAGATACCTTTTTCGCAGAAAAATATAAATTTACTGTTTCATTGTCATGCTTCAAGTAGCTTAATGTCCTTCTTCTTGTCCTTTTTGCCCTCTTTTCTCCAAGCTCGTTTTAACTCAAGTGTCTATCATTTTTGAGGCAAAGTGGTCTTTTTTCTTACCATTTCCCAGTCCACATATTGACAAACGTGACCAAGTGCTTAAAAAACAATGATATAATGAGATACAGCTATATGCTTCCATCCAAACACTTTATCCACATAACCACGCAAATCTTTCGCCATTTTACCTACTTACGTTTTCACACCAAATTACAGATGATTTGGAAAGATTTATTTTTATTAACACCCATTCATACATAATAGGTGCGTAGCACACGATAATATTTACATTTTCATTGTAAATCCTTAGTCTTTGATGTATTAGACATGAGAAATAAAAATACTTCGTATAGAAAAGGGGTGATTTGGAGTGGCGCGTGTCGAGCGATTTCCTCCTCAGGTTCGTAACAGCTACAAAAGGGAAAGTTTGGTTTTCCATTTCCCATAATGACGAGCTAGGAGTTAAACTCTATTTTCTACTTACGATTAGATATATTATTTTTAGAATACAAGCCGCAAGCTATTTACATACAGCAGTCTTTGGTTGGGAATCATTAGGCTAAGGTAATTTCAGAATTTTGTTACAGATCCAAAATTCTAAAATTGAGACAGGTGAATTGTGCTTTTCTACTAATGGAAAGGGAAACTATTTACATAAGGAGCATTAAATAAATAATATATTATTAATACCTATATACCTACAGTATACAGGTAGGCATATTAATTTCTAAATTTTAAATTAGTGTTTTTGAAATTGTTTTAATCTTTGTACATTGTACATAGTACATACTGCAAGATAATTTTTTTACATGAATCAGAAGCAATAATCTAGCTTATAAAACTATGATGCGATCCTTGCTAATTTGAAACTTGCGTTTTCGGGTAGAATGTAGATTGCATTGGTATAATATTTGTGTTTGTAGATAGATATAGAGTGATGACAATTGTTGACATTATCGTCTGCGTTTCCCAAGTCCAAGATTGGTAAGGAGCCAAGCGGGATTGTAATTGTTAGCTTTCCTCAAAAAAGCTTCGTCATCCAAACCAACAGAGTTTGCTTCATGGCTGTCTGAAGAAAATGGTGTCAAGAGACCCATCAGAAATAGAATAATAACCAATGCCTGTTGATTCTCCTTTAGAATTTACAATAAATGTGAAAACCTTCTTTCGATGCTTCATTGTGTTTGCTTCTGCCCAACTTTCCTTTTGAACTCAAATATTCAGCAAAAAGATTATTGCGCGGAGGCGTTTCAGCGTCCGAATGCTGGTCTTGATGAAGGGCTTTAAGATTTTCCCGAACGTGCTCAAAGAATCTAGGAACATTGCTGAGTACACCTGTAAAAATGTACATATTAAATATTAAATACATCATATTATAATAAGAGTCGACTAAATATCTAATTATTATACAAGTACCCCACATAATATAAGTTACTTGGTTTGGAGGTCAAAGGAAATTTTTGGTAAGATATAGCTATTGTATTTTTAGTAATCTTGAGAATGAAATAGAATCCTTATTACGTGCTGAAATATAAGGTATGAACTCAGGAGAGCCATTGTTCAAAATGTCATTATAATTTTCCTCCTCGACTACACCGTCATTTTCATAGTCATTATTTTGAGTAGCCGGGATTGTTCTTATTTTCGTGGAAAGGTTCGGGCGTGTATCAATGTTGATATCATTAGCCATATGACTTCTGCTTCTACTCCCCATTCGAGCGACGTAGCCGTCTGGAAATAGAGACAGGTGACGTAATAGCTTGTGCTGCAAAGAAGGTGACTTGAGAAATTGCAGTCGTGCTGAGTTACTTGTGGTATCTTCTTCGGATGCTGCCGTTGAAGACGGTCCGCGAGATACTCGGATATGACTTAATAATGGTGGGCTACCATCTTCTAAATGCATAAAAATTCGTTGATTTAACAATAGAGACGTAAATGTCGAAACTTGATATTTCTACTAGTTATCAAAAATTACCCTCGGGGCCATAATCGCAAAAAATTATATGCTTTCCGAGTTGGACTCTCTTTCGTCCTGTATACAATAAATCGAAACCAAATTATGAACGGGAAAATCAAGTTACCAGGATAAAATCCAATAAATAATTATCAAAATAGCTAGTAATGTAAAGTGAAAACGTGTGATTAAACGGTACCTGTTCCAAGAATGGAGGAAATGTGGCCTTCAGTTCCAGGAATGTTAGAAAAGATAAAAAGGATCACAAAAAACGCAGAGATGGATATGAAAACCGTCAAAGAGTCAAAATGAGCAATTCGTTTTCCAAGGAATGAGAAAATCATTTTGCGTAATAGTTAGCTTTCCCGCTAAATAATTTTTCACTGATTAAAATTGTTTCCAGTAAGTGAATTGTCACATAATTTAGTAGATCAATTAATGTGCACTTTGCTGTTATTGCCCATTGTTTGGTTATGAAAGGGTGGAAAAGTGAGATTTATGAAGTCAGTTGCTTTCACTATCACTGTCTCCAACCAAATGGCACAATTGGTGAAACAAAAGTGAAAGACTTTTAGCGATGAAGAAGATTCCTGAGGACAATTTTTTATTCCTGTGTATATGAAGCGACTTTCTTTAAGTAATGCAATACGCTAAAAGGTCTGTTTCCTATTTATTTATATACTATCCCCGCATGTAGATGCTTAGTCAAAAGTCACACAAAAGTCAAAGGTACCTAACTAAATATATTACACATATGTACATTGAGCAACTTTTTCTACTTCTCCCTAAACGCCCACTCGCAGATGAATAGTTAACTAATGCATTATTATTAGCCCCGGAAAGGAGAGTTTTGGAATCCTCTTATGTACTCACTCTCTATATATGCCATGAATAATAGCCAGCAAGGGTTGTGCTGCATTGCATGACTCTATCAGATTTTCTTTCTTTTCCAGGATGAAATCTGTGACTCATGACTCCTATACTTTTTATAGTAATAAGCTTATTTCCAAGCTTTTCCGTTGTTTCATTACAATATTCCAAAATTATATTCTTCCATTATAGCTCAATGCTAGATTAGCTCCGAAATTCTGCTTCATTCATTAACGGTACTAAAATTTGATACCGTGAAATAGTTTACGATCATTTAGCCGAATATTCCCCTTTGATTCATTCAATCATAGTCAAATTATTTTATCGATAGTTTTCACTACCATTTGTAATGAGGTAGCAGAAACACAGTATAGTCCTAATAATACCCAAAGGGTTCATCACTTTTTGTTCTGTCATTAGTACTAACATCTATGTATTGTGTTTCTAACAGGAATAGTCAGTCATTAGTTAGTATTAGTCTCTCTTGTGTCACACATTGCATATTGCTTCCATTGTTTCAGCCTCCATTCAGAACACATTGCATGCTAGTGTGTTATGTTAACTAATGCAATTAACCCAACGTGTGTGTGTGCCTCCGATGTGAACTCTCACACGGAATGCTTTAACTTATTTTCTAAAACTACCTTAAACTACAATGCAGAAAAATACGGGCATTATTAGTTAAGCGTTATGATGATTCAGTTTATATGCTATACTCACTCATATTTGTTTTTCTCTATTATTTGTGTTTGTCATTTTCTCACTTCTCACTACACATGCTCTCATGTTTCTCGATGTAATAGGCGCCCTATCTACCTACGACCAACTGTAGAACAAAAAAAATACAGAGTTATCTTTTCATGTTTGATGAACACAATTTTCACAATTAGACTCATCTTACATTTACACTTAGTCTCATTTTACATTTATTTTTGTTCATTTTGCTCAAGACATTTCAAATTACAATTAATCTTTTTACTGTGAAGAATTTTCAGTCATCCAATATTACATACTTACTTACCTACCTACCCCTTGTTGTTGAGGACTGTATGAATGTTGGATCAAATTACAATTACAACACTACTTCTACATTTTTAACATTTAATTTTTGACATCATGGAATAGAGAAGACAGTGTACCAAGAATAGGTACCTTAAATTCATTAAAATCATGCAACCTTTCAACTAATCGTGTCTGACCACAATATTTTCATGAGTTTTCCTTACATTTTTAACCTTGACAATGTTTTAATTGTAAGTAAATAGCATTAATAAAGTGAAAATAATCTATTCATGGATAAAATTATTGTTGCAGATAGTAATGGCAATGTCAATCAAAATATTATGTTCAACCATGCAAATGCTAAAACACTTTCTGAACGTTTTTCAACATCTTGTACGTACAATATCAAATGAACTGAAATAGTATGTCGCATATTTTCCGGAAGACCATTAAAATACAGCTTTTCATTAGCGTCTTGAATATACTCAGTTAATTTAACCGTGACGTTGTTTTACTGTCCTCTGGCAGGTACATTCTATTATTTTTCAGACAGTCAGAATATTCTATGACGATGTCCATTTGGATGCAGACATTTTTCAAAGCCTGTGCTTGTAATTTTCCATGTATTCAGGAAAATCATGCATCAATAATAAATCTTGTATGACTGCTCGCTTTAATTAGTGTTTTGATTTTTAGTATTTGCATAACCATGTGAAATCCGAAAGATAGTAGAATTGGAATCACGTGTGAACAGCAAGTATGGTGATAACCTGATTAATGAGGCATGCACAAGGATGTGCACAAGAAATTATTGTCCATATTTAATTGGCGACTTAGTACAAGTACAATTTGCATCCGAGAAATCTGCAAAATTCAGCCTAATTTTTACAGCTGCACTACAAATATTATTAGGTATCTACTACCTACTCTACTCATATACTTATTATGAAATGTAGTAATATTTGTGTTTGTATGAGCCCTAATCTGTCATGTTGTGATTTATTCCATGATTGACGAAATGTTTATTGACTCTGATAATAGTTTTATCCTTTCATTTCTGTTTCTAACCACGTATTACTTGAAGCTTTCATGGCTCACGATAATCTACATGTCAACATGTTTAGCTTACTACATACAACATCAAGAGCATCAAATCTGAGACTCTCTATATCTGCAAACTAAATTACCTACATAGTGTTATATGTTATACAATTCAAACACATTACATGACACGACACAAAAATTTGGCGAGGTCACGGGAGCCTCTTATTTTTTGCTCTCTTAAGACTGATAATATTTTATTACATTATAACTGTTATTAATCCTAACACTTAAATATTGTGTATCATTAAGTGCTTACTTATTAGAAATAGCAACTCGGTATAAGTAATTTACATATAATGACATATTGGTAGATCAAAGAAGATGGAATACACAGGTACAGAATTTATTCTTCGGTGAGTTACTAAGTTAATTTCATGTAATTAAGTACAGCAAACCTCTCATGAGAAATTCTCTTTGAAACCATAAAAATCCATTCTGTAATATGTATCTTTATGTAATTTAATGTTGTGCTTATAATTTTTATTGTACATAAACAAGTGCTTATCTTTATCTCAATAGCCCAGCTTTAATAAAAAGTACCTTTTGATCCACACACTGTTTTTTATCTATAGAATGAGATTTTATTTGCCACTTCTCTGCAGATAATTCAGCATTTAGAATATATCTATCTATTGATTAAATTCAGACACTGTTACATTAATATAGTAGTTCGGACATGTTTACATAGAATGTAGAATGTCTGATGCTTACTAGGACTGGGTTGTTGTTTTGGTTGGTGTGGTGTGATTGCTCCTATTAAATGTGTTAGGATGGTATTCAGGCGTATCAAATGAAGTTTATAAGTAGAATGGCCCATATTATATAATTTAGCTACAGCTTCGTGATATTTCCAGATATTTGTCATTAAAAATTGTTTTGATTGATTGTGGAGTAGTTAGAGCCTTGGTCGATAGGTTAATAGTTTAGTTTACTTCGCCTGGAATACTTTACCATACTTATTACTGCGTCTCAACTGTAAACATTCCTAAGTTCTGACTTACATTTTAGTAGAATAATTAGCAACAGAATAGTAAGCATCGGATATCGTATTATCTTCCGCCTCTCTTCCAATATATATTTACTACGTGAGATTGTCTTTAAAAACGCATTATTTTCTAACTTGTGATTTAACTTTCTCTGATTCAAAACTTATCTTAGAAAAATAGTTTTTTTTTGCAATTTACATCAAATAAAAACAAAAATTGCTAGTTAAAACATGAGTGCGTTAGAAGTTTTGGCAAGAAACCTCCTGGATCTTGGTTTCAAATACACGTGGAAAATTGAGAATTATTTAAAAGGTATTGACGAGGACGAAGATACTGATAGCCCTATTTTCGATGTACGTAAATCATATCTGATAATCAATTCCTCTGTATTTTCTTTCATCAAAATTAATGTTTTAAAGTTAAACCATCTACCATTAATTTATTAATAATTTTATTGTGAAATATTTTAGATTTGTGTAAACGGGATGCAAACAAAGTGGTCTTTAGCTCTGAGATACTGGGCAGATGAAAGTGGTGTGAAATTATGCAATCCCGTTGTTATCTGTCTGAATTTGCTGGCCTGCAACACTACTTCTTTAGGAATTGATGAAGAAATTGAGGTAATTATAAATGCAAAAATAATTACCTTTCAATCATTGGAATTTGTAATTGTTTTAACAGAGATGATTGCTTTTAGGTGCGATATCAATTCGGAATTTTGAATTCTTTGGCAAAGCAGTATGAAGTGTGCCCGATTGGTAGTAAGCAGTTAGACCTTAGTAAATGCGATTCCCCAGCAGAATCTGATAAAGTTCTTATGAGCATTGGAACAAGGGAAATGTTCATATTAGACAGACATGTCAGTGGAAAGAACATCGAAATATTCTGCAAAATAATGCTAGTAAATAACCCGATACCTACTTTATCTAATTCTATATTTATGTGGACACGAACAAAATTTTCAGTGACTAAATATAAAATTATTGCAGGTGAAGCAAAATGCGGAAAAGAATGATTTGGCAGTAGATCTGTGGACAAAGTTGCACAACGGAGAATATTGTGACGTAACGATACGATCTGGAGATGGTGACCTTTTTCCAGCACATAAAGTAATCTTGGCCTGTCGCTCTTCTGTTCTTCCAAAAATGATTGACGAGAATGGAATCATCAACCTTGATATCCCCACTCCTTTGCTCACATCATTGCTCGAGTATATTTATACCGATCGAGTTAATCTTATGGATTCCCCTCAATGTCTGCTCAAATCTGCTGTCCATTTGGAATTGAATGGATTGAAGGTTTGTTTATGTCGACTTACGAATTCTGATAAATAAATAATAAACATTTCTTCCTAAGATTATTGCACTTTGCACTACATTAATGCTGTACTGAGTAACGATATTATTAATTTTGTGCAGAATCTTTGCGAAAAAAATCTAATTGATTCAATCACGCCTGTCAACGTGGCTAGTTTGTTATTGGTTGCGGATACATTTGGATGTGAAAATCTTAAAAAGGCTGCTCTAGGCTTCTGTGAAGAAAATTCTCATGCTATAATCAAGACGGTAGCTTGGAAAGTCATGGAACAGGTACAATAAGATGGTTTTCATGCTAATAATCTAAAGTTTTGGGATTTCAACACTCTTTTTTCAAATATTATATTATAATAGTCTAATGTATATAATATTTCTATATACACTAGATTAATTTTTGGTCCAAAGTTTGTTCTTGTCTTATATCGTACTCACACTTCACAGTACTCAGTGTATAACTTGTAGTGAGTTATATCGTACTTATAGCTATTGATTTGTGAGAACAAACCAATACCGTACAGGGTTTTAAACGGAAATCGAAGGAAATGGAAAAATCCTTTTCGGAAATTAGCTATGTCTAAAGATACTACTTATATAGTGAAAATGGTAAAAACTATGTAAAAGACAATATTATCAAAGTTTTTCTGATTTTCTAGGTCAATCCCGAGTTGTTTGAAGAAGTTTGTCAAACACTGTGATGAGATTATAAGACGTCACAAAACTGACGTAGATTGGAACGTGAAATCTGAACCGTTATGTGTGGCCTTACGAAACTTTCCAATTTCAAAGTAATTTGTGTAGGAGTAATGAACAACAATGCCTTTAATATCGACTCAAAGAATAATTTATTACGACGTAATGTACTACAGAATCCTATGATAATCTACATGCATAAACTCATATTGACATTGTTTTGCTAAATGAAGATGTATCTTCTTTCCACTATAATATACAATACCTAGATAATATAATGACTTGTTATTATGGATAAATAATACTAATTACTTCGTAGAATGAATATATATTTAGTATTTCATCTCTCTTACATTTGTGTTTACATCATCGTGCGAATTGTAAAGTAATATGTGTAAATCGTGCAAATTATGTAAGCTAAACTTATCATAATTAGTGAATACTTAATTGTTGCTGATTATGCAAAAATCTAAAAAGTCAGGTTATATAATTCAGTAATAAAGTGCGTGATAAATGAAACAGAATTGGTCCTCTGTTATCCAATCCGCCCGTCCACCCNTTGGTCCTCTGTTATCCAATCCGCCCGTCCACCCGTCCAGTCTACAAAATACTGTGAATCATGTTATTTCTGGATTCTAGATGAAAAAGTGAGACTCTCTCAAACTCAAGTACTACGCATATTAGAAAAGAGATTAAAAAATATCTACTCTATTAATAATAAATCCAAGCACTTACATTTTATTATTCTTTCCTCCTTTTTCCGGCTTTTTCCTTGCTGAACTATTACATTGATATACGATGTACATGCTAGTGCATTACAAAATCTTCTATAGAACAAGGAACGGGAGTCGGTAAATAAGACAAGGGTACGGGAAACTAGATCGCAAGCATGTTGCCGGCAGTCGGTCTAGTTTTGAATGCTCTGATTTTATATTATTATAGACTACAAAATTTTGCTCTTTTCTATTTTCCTAAATCTTTACTGTAATTAACACAGTGATCTAAATTGATTTATGTAAGGTGTATAGTGGTTTGAAAATTTTCAATGCTACGCAAGCATGAATTTATAATGGATATAGGAATTTCCTCGGTTTTTTATATTCAACAGCACTTAAATGAGAATTCTTGACAAATATTATTGTAGCTACTTTAGTTGAGTCAAAAAATCATGATTCAAGATACTTGAAAAATATTTAAAAAAAGAATAGAACTAATATGAGTAATCGTGGTGCCGAAATCTGAGTATGTAATAAATAAAATCACAAAAAGTACAAATTACATGACAGTTTTTAGGAATAAAAATGCCTGAACCAAATACAAATCCTGTAGAGTCAGGAAATATTATGCAAGACATCTCTATATCAATTTCCACTAATTTAGTAAACAGTTCAAACGAAGACACTCCCATGCTTCTGCCATTATCTAATGCAGGAGATAATGAAAATGAACGAAAAGTACCCAAAAGTAAACGGGAAACTTTGCGTAAATTCATAGAAGAATGGAAACCAAACGATGTTGTTTATTGGACATCAGTGTATGTAACTATTCCTATTTTACTGTGGAGCTCTGTTTTCTTCATTATCGGTGACTCAGCCTGGCCCGGTGGTTCAATTTTCCCTATATTTTTTCTACTATTTACCGGAATTGGTTTAGGTGTGTACTAAATAATTGGGAAATATTTGATGATTAAATATCAACGAATAAATTCATTAATACGTTTATACGTTATAATGTTTTCAAATGCAATAGATTAACCAATCTAATTTTTGAATTAATTTTAGGCATGGTACTACAATATGCAAAAATTCCACCTCTGCTTGCAATGCTAATTATCGGGATAGCTGCAAGAAATGGTAAATAAGTACAAAAGTTACAATTTGTACGTAATTAAAATAATTATTTTTAAGTATAGTCGTTCTTAATTTTCATACAGGTATTATTTATTAATAAAATTAATGTTTTGTAGTTCCTTATATTGATTTTGGAAAAGATTTATCTCCAGGTGTGTCGGCTCCAATACGGTACTTACACTTTAGGATAATATTATATTGTGTGACATCATTTTTCTTTTCTACAATGGCATCTACAAATATTATTACTAAAATTATGGACAAAAGATATTAATTTATTATTGATGTTCTAAACAGACAGGTAGCTCTGGTTGTAATATTAATAAGAGCCGGTCTTGGTTTGGATCCTATCGCTCTGATGAAATTAAAAGGAGTTGTAATTCGTTTAGCCTTCTGTCCTTGCATATTTGAAGCAACGACCGTGGCAATAGCCACACACTTCATTTTAGATTTTCCATGGGCTTGGGGATTACTCTTGGGGTAAAAACTTCCTCTACTATGACAAACGAAAAATGTACAAAGACAAACACAGAAAATATTTCCCAAAATTTCCAGATTTGTATTAGCAGCCGTATCTCCAGCGGTCGTTGTTCCATGTCTACTAAATCTTGGAGAACGAGGATATGGTGTTGACAAAGGCATTCCCACGATTGTAATTGCTGCTGCAAGTGTTGATGACATTCTCGCAATTTCTCTTTTTGGGGTAACTCTTGGGACAGTTTTCTCCCAAGAAAATATTCTACAGACTTTAGGCAAAGGACCAATGGAATTATTTATGGGAATTTCTTTCGGGATAATTTATGGCGTATTCATCGGCATGTTTATTTCAAGAACGGAAGAGTCAGAAAAAACAATCGTTTTACAGAGAGCTTTCTGCTGCCTTTTTGGAGGTTGCTTGGCCGTTTTCGGTTTTCAGTATGTGGAATATCCAGGTGCAGGAGCTCTTGGTTGTTTGGCAGCCACCTTTGTTGCTGCTGTCATATGGCGAAGAAAAGGAGTTCTTAAAGATGATGTAATTATTATTTCTGAATTCGTATCAAAATTATACATTCAGAAGTTAACACTTAAATGTTTTTACGTATATTTTAAGGATCCTCTATGTTACATATTTTTGATATTGTGGTACTTTTTTCAACCATTGTTGTTTGGACTGATTGGATGTGAAATCAATTTGGGAAGTTTGGATGGTAAAACTGTAGGACTGGGGATTGTTTGTCTAGTAATCGGGATGACTGTAAGAGATGATCATTCTTTCTAAAACAATAATTATTTGATTTGAATTTTGAAATACTTATTTTGCAATTAAATAATATTTCTTGCTTTGTCAGGTACGCGGAATCGTTGCATTTTTGTCTGTTGGAAAATCTGGTTTGAATACTAAAGAAAGGATCTTTGTGGCAGTATCTTGGTAATCATTTTAAAGAGTAGCTTTGAGTAAATTTATGCAAATTAAATTAATCTATCTTCATAGTTTGTATCGTTTTTTGCAGGTTTCCCAAAGCCACCGTTCAGGTATTTAATCCTATAGACTTTTTAATGTTAAGAAAGGAGCAAACTAAAAAGAATTACTTTTATTACAGGCGGCTATTGGATCAATTGCCCTTGACACGGCAAGACAACTTAATTCGGGAGAGAAGGAATTATCATTGGGACTCCAGGTACTCACTTTGGCTGTATTGGCAATTTTAATTACAGCTCCAATTGGTTCCATGGGAGTTATGCTATTAGGACCGAAATTACTGGAGAAGAAAAAGAGTAACATTGAGAAAGAACAAGAGATGACTGATTTGGGACCTGGTATTACATCTTAATGATCTACTTATAAACACTTTGGCTTGATATTTCATGGCAAGCCATTTCTGACAAACACCGCATAGACATATTTTTTAGCGTTGTATGTTGTAACAGCGATAACGAATTATTGGCGTTAAATTGGTTTAGTCGTAATACTAATAATTTCTAAGAAAATTTAGGAGCCATGACCATTTACTTAATTAT